>MAVT02001073.1:0-14527 GCA_001702395.2 Diaporthe helianthi | reverse complement strand
CTAATTATTAATTTACTTATTAGATTAAAGCTTCTTTTAAGTATAGGATTACTAGTTAGAACCTTCTAATTATTAATTTATACTAGTTACTACTTAGTAATTTTAAGTTATTAATTTACTTATAAAATTAAAGGTATTAATAAATATTTAATTACTCGTTTATAATTCCAAATTAATAATTTACTTATAGAATAAAAAGAATATAAAATATGAAGAACATATAATATATTTTCTAACTTTGTAAAAAAAATATAAAATAAAAAAAATGAAAATAACCGTAAAAAAGTATTAAATATAAAAGAAATATATATATATATATAAATAAATATAAATATAAATATACAAATATAAAAAATTATAAATATAAATATAAATATAAAAAAGTATAAACATTCAAGTATAAAAATAAAATAATAAATATAATATAAATTCTTTTTTAAAATATAAATATATATTACAACTCTTAACGGGGTTTTTCCTTATAAATTTAGAACTGTAGATTTTATAGTACTATTGTTATACTTATATGTGTTTTGTATAATAAAATACTACGTGGTAAAAAACGAACTTCTTAGTGGGTGTGGGAGCGTGAGTAGGTATTCTAACTTTAATCGAGAGTTGTTGGTCCATCGCATCTCCGGGATAGGTGGCTTCGTTACCTGGGCAGCCACCTTGTATGCCCGCGATTTGAAGTCTCTACCCCCACCCCAGTCCCTGATCACTGCCCAGGTGCTTGGAATATGAATGATTGAGGTGGTGTTGTTCTTAATCCGTAGACAACCCGAAGGCGATGAATGATTTAATTAACAGCTTCATCTTCTGCGATACAGTAATACTGATCAGTACCACACCACACTTCTCCTAGTTTTGAGCCCCGATCTAGGGATGTCGAAATTTCAGGCCCCCACCTACAAGAAATTTGCAATTTCAAGGTCTAGAGGCGAATGAAGTCTGAATCGCACGCTAAGCCGAATTAGGATGAATGTTAAACCCACAACGGCAAGCGGTAAGGGTTCTACCAGCTACGATCAGGCGGTCAAGCATTCTGCCACGCTAACTAGCCTTCTAGCCACCTACCTGCCCACTGCTCAACACCAGCAGGCTACCACCAGATCTTACCAAATCCTCAATCCAACAACCTCAAATCAAGCCTATTTCGTTGCCCAAATGGCTAATTCTCTTGTCCCTGATACACCCCTTCGAACCAGAGACCATTTCAACTATTCCCGGCGCGATGGGATCTTGTGGTCGACTTGCAAGTGGTGCAACTCTACCCACCGAGACAACATTACGCGCGACCGACAGCACCTAACTACCAAATGCGCCCCCTTTATCGCCGCCCACGGAGCCCAAAAGCAAGCAAAGCTGCCCACCGACTTCTTCAGGCCACTGGCCCGAACCCCCTTTGAGATGCCGAGTGCGCCCGAAAAATCCGGTGCTGAGCGCCTCCGATCCCGGAAGCCGATACCCAGGCCCGTGCCGGCATATCTGCCCTCGGCAGGTTCGCCGCTGACGGTGCCTCGGGACTTGTATGAAGCCGCTCGAACAGCGCCGCGGGTTCTGCTGGGGGAATTCACCCTGCCGATTCGGTCTGGCAGGGCCTGGAAGGCCTCGGCTGGCTCTATCGTCCGCATCAGCACCCCGGAGGGACCCCAAGTCGGTAAGCCAACACGCATTCATCCTGGTCTCCCCAGCGGCGTCGAAGAGCTAGATACTTCAGACCGATGCGAAAAAATCGCTCGTTCCGTCGGATTGTCTGACTGAAAATCCTTCCGCACAGGCGACCTCAACATATGGAACGCCCACAACCCCCGCGAGCGCTTCTGGGCCAGCCGGACCAAGCAGCTGCACTCGTCGCACGTGACCACCTACGACAGGCTGTGGTCCTGCCTGCCCTACATGCGGCCTCTGGTGACCATCATCGCGGACAGCCTGTCGTGGTACGGCGAGGACGAGCACGGCGGCCGCGTGCACGACCTCCTGGGCACGCGGTGCGACCCTTATGTCAACACGGTACTCTCGGGCCAGACGTACGACTTCCACTGCCACTCGAACCTGACGCGGGCGGTGGCGCCGTTTGGCCTGGCTGAGTCGGATGTGCACGATGTGATCAACCTGTTCCAGGTTACTGGGCTGGACGAGAAGGGGAGGTACTTCATGAATCCCTGCCCGGCTGAGCCTGGGGATCATATTGAGTTTTTGGCTGAGCAGGATGTGCTTATGGCACTGAGTGAGTTATGAATACCTACCTGGCTGAAGTAGGCTACCTTGGTTAATATGCTAATTCATGTGAATGATTGATAGGTACCTGCCCTGGTGGCGATCTTTCCATGTGGGGATTCGGCAGTGACAGTGAGAAGGAAATGATCAAGTGCTGTCGCCCTCTGAAGGTGGAGGTCTTCGAGTTGCAGGATAAGTATCTGCTCGGCAATGGTGGATGGAAACCGGCTGAGATTTCTCAGTATCAAGGAAAGCATGGCATGCACGTTCCGGCCGGTGAATATGAGGGCAACGGTGCCATGAGTGACATGATGGGCATAACTACTACCTAGGTACACGACGACGCGTCATTGAAAGAGCTTTTATGCTCGATTGATAAAATTGAGAGGGTGCATATTGAGTAATATTGAAATCGCTGGTACGGATTCCCTGTCACGATATACATGTAGAAGCTGTTTGCCTATGGCAGATAGCGGCCTGGCGTCGCTTTTGTCAACTGGTACTTGGTACGAATTTTGGGATAACTACATATATGTAGTGCAGTGGCACTATTGGTCACGTTTCTCAGGGCCGGGCTTGATAGCAACGAAAATGGTGACATGCTTCGAATGAAATGAAATTTTTCATTGAGGCGCAAATCGTCTGTTAAGGAGGTTGGAATGCCAATGCGTCAATTTCTATGGTTCAATATTTCTCTTTGTAAGGTTCTAGGGTTATGGCAAGGTAAGGAGGTCTGACGTCGTGTTCGGTCATCGTCAGGGTTCAGATATGCTTCCCAGCCATTAGACGCGTCGCGTCTAGGGCCTGTTTTGCTTCCTTTTGCTTACCGATAGCACTTGAGTCTAGGCAACGACGCACATGTGAGTCACATTGCAAACATAATTCTTGTCTTTAAATACCGACTGTGCCGAAGAGAGCCTCTGCATCGAAACCAAAACCTTGCAAGGGTCGCGATGGACGAGGTTTTGCTGAAAAAGGTGGGGGCCAAAGGGAGGAGGGCCTCCATGACGGAAGAGCCAAACGAGTCCGAGCAGGCTGCAAATGATGCTTGGACAGGTCGAGTTGGGAATTTGAGCTACGATGAGCTCATTCAGTCGGTATCATCATATGTGAAGGAGTACATGTCTCACTACGACCCTTCACACGACTACAACCACATCCAACGAGTCCACCGATTGGCACTGCTCATCCTCCACAAGGAGATCCAGTCCGACAAAGCCGGAACACCACAATACAATGAGACACTCCTTACACTCGGCGCACTTCTCCACGATGTCGGCGACCGCAAGTACCTACTCCCGGGTCAAGACTCGACCACGCTCGTCAGGGACGTCCTCCTCGAGCGGGGCTGCCCAGCCGACCTGGCAGACAAGGTGCAAGATCTCGTCCTCCACGTATCCTTCTCGAGCGAGAAAAAGGACCCGCAAAAGGTGCTGGACAAGATCGGCTGCATACCGGAACTGGCGATCGTGCAGGATGCAGACAGGCTCGATGCACTTGGCGCTGTGGGCATCGCCCGCTGCTTCACGTTTGGCGGCGCAAAGATGAGCGAGCGAGGGCTGCACGGCTGCATCGATCACTTTGGAGAGAAGCTGGAGTTGTTGGAGGGTATGATGAAGACGGATACTGGCCGGCAGCTTGCTAGGGAGCGGACTGAGAGGCTGAAGATCTTCAGGGGCTGGTGGGAGAGTGAAAACCTCGGATCATCTTGAGTCACTTGTTTGGATTCACAACTCTAGTTGTAAGTACTCATATCAGAGTCCAGAAGGTAGGGATTGGTCGATTCGGGGAACTGGTGTGTGTTACCACGGCTTCGGGAAGCGGCACAAAGCCGCATCATAGCGAGACAACAGCCTTTTCATCCTGCGAATTTGGGCATTCTGCGGTCTGACGGATCCGGCCAAGCACCAAGACGGTTTCGAAAACAACGTCTACTCGTTCAACTCTAGCTCCCAGTGGTTCCAAGCCGCCGGTGTCCTGTGATTCACACGATCTAGAATTCAAACACGCTATCTGAATACCAGGTTGTTCAACCCAACGCATCTGAGCCCGTGCTGCTGTGGCACCCTTAGAGGACGATGGCATCAATCATGCCTGGCGATCTTCCTGGCGATCCGCCTAGCAGTCCTCCTAGCGGTCCACTCAGCGGTCCACCTTCCTCAGTGCCCTCTTCAAATCCTCGGTCACCCAGAATACCAACGCCATATGCGCAGAGGTTTGGGGTGAGCCTCCGGTACCCATTCGCAGCAGGGATATCCTCGGGACTACACCCAAGGTAAAGTTTCCAGGCCGTGCAGCTTCAAGTACTATCATTAATTGACCATCGAGGAATCAATAGGTATCCGGATAGAGAAATAGACGACCGTCAACCAATCCCTGACGATATGCCCCCATTCCCACGGCCCAGCGATGACGAGCTCGACCTTCTGTTCCAGGAGGAGTCGCAGCAGCTTGGTTATTTCCAAAACCTTACCACCAGTATGTTTCGATGCTGAGTTCTTGAATACTACTCCACATGACGATCCCCACGGATAGTGCCACCATCGAACGCATTCCTTCAATGTTTCCAGCTGGCTGGAGCCTGGCAGGTTAATCTCTTACAGCGCAGGTACAAAGCCTGAACGATGTTGTCGCTGTCAAAGTTGGTGACAGAGAAATCAACGAGCAGGATTGGGAGCCGGTATTCCAGAAGGTATTACATCCCACGTTTGCTCGGCTAATGGAAGGGAGCCAACCATCAGATCAGCTGTAATCCCTTTCATCCGTTCCCGCCTCCTTCACATTCTAAGTTGGTATTAATACTATGGGCATCACAGGCGAGATGGTACAATGCCGATAGACCCATCAGTCAGGGCTTCGCCGGAAAGCTCATTCCCGGATTATCAGAGACAGATACCTGGTCGGTGGATAATCCCATCATCTGGGACGCTCTGAAACCCTCGATCCAAATGGCGAATGATATATTCCAATCTTCACTTGCACACCCATTGTACGTGCACCAATGACGGATGAGACGCTGGCGAGCGAGTCGCTTAAATGACCTGTGCATAGGAGCTGATAGGATCGATTACAGCCACCACGCTGTCACATCGATTACGAGAACGGCGGCATCGGTGTGGAATGATGTGACACCGTGGAACCTGCGACATGCGCCATATATTGCCCACTTTCCACGTAATCCCACCGACGCCGAGGTGGCTGCGCTGCGGACTAGGTACGCGCGATACGCTGAGAAGGTGGTGATTTCATTCTTTCCGGCTGGAGCTTTTAGGGGTACCGCTCCGTTAAATTGGGTGCGTGAGCATTAATAGTCCTTCTCCCCCACGCTGCTGAGTTGTTGTCATTCTGGGCTCACTCGGTTGATGAATCGTGATCAGAGTGATCTAATGACAGGATGGGAGGTAGTACGGCGTAACAGTAGGTTACCGGGACCCGCCTGGAGAGGGGGCGCGCAACAGACTTGCTGTCACAATGATGGCTCCCGGCTTGATTTGGCCGCTGCTGGATAGTACTACTTCTCCTACTGAGAAGGTGTTGGCTCGGTTCTGCTTCGCCAAGACGGTGAGTATGTTCTGGGAACTTCAGGCGGCCTTCGCGAAGACTTTGCTGAGACTTGGACAGCTTGCGCATGAGATGGTGGTAAGTTGAGTCCCAATCGAGTGGTGTTATTTTGTGCCCAGGTACTCCAAGGGTAATTTACAAGGTAGGTCTCCCCGGCCGCATTCAACAGGCGTACGAGGATCACCAGGTCCAGGTGTGGCTGACGGTCCCTTAGTGGATGTTCAAGAGTATCAAATTTGTCCAATAATCCACCCACTTACGACCTCGCCCTAGCACGCACTGTGGATAGTACATAACGACATAAATGAAGGTGGTCTTGTAGGCGGCAAGATGCGACATGAACCTGTAAGCACTTTGACCCTAGTGAATTTCCTCCCCCGGCTTACTCAACAGTACAGTTCTATCAACTCGGAAACACCCGGCAATGGATCAATGAATTAGGCGTGGCCTGGGAATCAGTTGTATTCGGCGGCCGGGTCCAGGGCCAACCACCGTGTGCGACATCGTCCGGACGGGAGCAATGGAATGCCAGATTTTGGATGATGGTTAGCGAAGATCACCCCAACTACAGATTCCTAAGGAGCAACGGCTATGGAGTTGACGAACAGGCACACAGGAACGATGAGTGGTTCCAATACATCATACCTCTCTCATTCACGAGTGCCTTTTTCACATCTGAATTCTGGGACCATCGCCTCTCTGCCTACGGGCTGCAGGCGTTCCAACTCCCGCAGGCCTTGCAACAGACGAGAAGGTTTAGCAGGTCAACACTCTCCAAGGCGAAAATGTGTTCGAGGCAGCACGTCACCGAAGACATTTGGGACGAAGTCCAACTATTTCGCGATGTGACCACAATTTGGGGGGCAACCCGGAACCGTTTGAGGCCATGGTACGAACCTCCTCACAAACCCCCTTGTTTTGGACCGGTGCACTGAGCAGGACACGATGATATTGCCCCTCCCTCTCTTTCCAAGCTTCGACTTCCTGAGGTTAACACAAAAGTAGCCATTCAAGTCTAACCGTTGAAACAACCCAGGTATTATGAAGAATTGGTCGACTGGCATGGCTCCATGCACTCCTATCAAGAGCATCGCAGCGGAATTCTAGAGTTCCGAGATGCGCACATCCAACGGGACGAGATCGCCGCCGAGGCAACATTGAGAAGATACGAACTCGAGGGGTTGAACAGATGGGGACAACTGATGGTCTCGCGACGCGACAATTTCTGGTTCTTTAGTGCCGTCGGCTACCTGATGCTAGCCATCATGCCCAGGCGTGATGAAGACGACACCATTGCGCGCCAAAACGTCACCGAGAACGTCTGGTCACCAAGCATCGAAGCTGTCAACTCCGCCAGGTCTCGAAACGTGGAGCCATTCGTGGTCGACGCCGTCGGGAACAGGAGGTACGGGACGTACAGCACGACGGTGACAAGACGCCACGTCCCGATCGAGGGAGGGGAACGGGGGCTCGGCGACCGGAGGACACTTCTGGAAAAACTCAAGGTGGAGGCTACCATACGCGAACTGACTGGCAATGTACCATCCGACATCGTAGAGAACTTCTGGGCCGCTCATCGCCAAGCTGAGGCCGACGCCAGGGTCACCGATGACAGAGAATGGTTGCCCAACTTTGCCCTGAGTGTACGGGGCTGGATAAGTGAGAAGACTGAAGGTCATCTTGGAATGGCATCCGCCTCCCAGACCGTAGCCTACAATGGACCCCAGCCTATGGATTATGCTCAGGACGACCCTGAAGTGCAACCGCCTGATGAAGGAGGGCTGTCTGTATCCAGCTCTCGCAGTGCAAAGGTGGCTAAATTGTCAAGACCGGACAATTCGTGGCAGTCGAGATACTACACGATTGGTGAGGTGGCAAATCATCGGACCCCCGGAGACTTGTGGGCGCTCCTTGACGATGGGAGTGGTGGATTTTATATTTACGATGTCACTGGTAGGTTTCATCCATGGATGGCCATGAGATAATTAGTGGACCGTACCAGTCGACTGGGCTCACCCGTGCGTAGTCCGTCTCGCCCGTGTTCGCTCACTGACATAAATTTCCCGCAGAGGTCATAGAATCCAAGAGGAAAAAGGTCAAATCGTTCGACATCACAACACAACTGACAAAAACCCTTCTGGGCCTCAAAGCAGTGGCTTCATTACAGCAAGAGCTGAGAGGAAGCAAACGCCCTATCGGTAGATTATTACGTCCAGTGAGACGTCAAGAAATCCCCGAGCGGAACGGGCAGGGCGGCAAGCCTATGTGGATTACCCTTGGTCAGAATGTGTTCAGCATACTGGGTAAGTCGAGCGGAAGCCCCCCACCGCGTCCTCCATGTTACTGAAAACAAATTTTCAGGTTTACGAGCACCTAGTAGTCGTCGTGAGTTGCTCATGTCCAACCCGGGCGGCAACCCCATGCCGGCCATCGGTGCGGACAAATCCAGGAGTAATGCACCACAGCGGGTTTTGGAGGCTCTGTGGCCGCGTAGATGCGCTACAATAGCTGAGCCTAGGCCGACCACAGGCCCAGACTCGTCCTCAGGATATTTATACACAGCGAAGGAGGTTGCTTGGTACATTTATCCAGAGACTGGAATTTACACGATTATCGGAGGAAATGTTTATGACATCACGAGTATGTTACATATGGATCTCGGGAGACTTCCGCCTGGTGTTCTGACAGCCATCTAGATTTCATCGATGCGCATCCCGGTGGAAATGAAATGATCCAGCAATGGGCAGGCAAGGATTCAACGGAGATTTTCAAGCGCTATCATGCGTACACAAAGCGGTGTTTGGACGACTATGATTTCCTTCGGATCGGAAGAGTGATACGCGAAGGCAGCCTACCAATTACTGATAAAGAGATCATAATACATGGATTCGTGTATGATCTCACACGTAAGTATCTCGTCTGCTTGGCCCCATCCACACCTCTCTTTATCACAAATCTCGACTCGAACGGGCATCCTATATGACAAAGATTGAACAGAATATGCTAACGGCATCATCATAGCTGTCGATTCGTGGATGGTAAACGACTGGCGGAGGATTCAGGGAGTCACCCGACCACTCCGTGGGACGGACGCCTCCGAGAGGGTGAAGGCTGACACAGGGACGGAGATCCCAAAAGAACTTCTAGATCTAGCATTGATGAGGGAGCTCATTGTCGCCAAGATCCCACCTCCCCTACCCCAGGTGTCCTTCGAACAACTCGCTTCAAATGACGGGTCGGACATACCATATCCGACAGCTAACATTGACCTGTCACGATTACCTCCACTTAGGAGCTCTGTTTGGGTGGCCTCCGGGCGAAATGTCTATGATGTGACTTGTGAGTGTTACTTGACCAACCTCGGAGTCTTCCAAACAGATTTGACTTACACGGGACATAGCGCTTTATTTGTATGGAGAAGACGACTTGCAGGAGACCATTGAGCCCCACAAGGGACAGCAAATTCCAGCAGGAAACCTTTCTACTTTACTACAGCGGGAGCACTCTCACCGCATAATCGGGACGCTGACACAAAGAAAGAGACGCGCAGAAGAAGCTGCAGGAAATGGACCGGGCGACCAAGAAGAGGAGGGGTCACCGTCAAAAAAGTCCCGGCGTTTGGATCCACCAGGTGTGAAAAGTACTGAGGTAGTGGGTGAGAGAAAAGGGGACATTCCGTAATGTTGTCTCCATAGATAGAGCCGCGTGGGCAACAAAGTGAGGGAATACATACCTCAAAACTCAAACACATGCTACTACGTACGAAGTCATCTAACCTTCGAATGCAAAGCTTTTTATAATCTATAAATAACAAAATTTCTATGCCGATTTTGGATATGTTTTGTTTGATAGCACTTGAGTATTTACATGTGGATGACCCTCTATGAAAAGCACAACTCGGCAGGCAAAGGTCCTGACATGGCCGTTTCGATGTGAAATTTCGTACAGATTGACAATTGACCCAGTAACAACATCCAGTTCCAACAGCCGTGTTCAAATGGTCCTGGAATCGGCAGACCTTTTCACGTCGCGGTTATGTACAAAGACGCCTAGCTTTGGTTATCAGCTTCCCATTTTTTCACAGACACATTTTTCTGTTGAGAGCACTGGAGTCAAGAACCCACCTCGCCACGGAAGAGAGCATCTCTAGAGCAAACATTTAGGTGCACATGCAAGGCTCGCTGGAGGAATCGCAGCAGCACCCATCACCGCAGCTATATTTTATAACTCTGGGGCAGTCTAATGTTTGCCAGCAGCGGGCCGAGACGGACTGCGCTGCGAGGAGCATGGCGATAGCCGTGAAAAGAGATTTTTGGATCTGCATTCTTGTGATTTGCGGACTGAGAAGGAGGAAACAATGAAGTGGCAAGTAAAGTCTGGAGAGTATGTGGGCTTGCTGGATTCGGAGTCGTTGGGTGAGTTGTTGTGTGCTGTTTCAATACTTGCCAGCCTGTGTGATCGACATGCTTTTATAGGCCCAGAAACATATCAGATGACCAGTTGACGAGAGAACTCAACCCCTTTTCAGATGGAACCATTTTGCGAGGCTATTGACTCATTCGAACAAGGGGCTTCATTACTTTGATAGACGAATAACTTGTGATTCTACCGGGCTGTCTTCTCTTTGGTGGGAAATGTAGACTGCGTCCAGTCATGTCCTTTACATAGGTTATAGCCTACTCTCTTGGCTTAGACCCGCAAAAGGGCGCTGAAAATTTTCTATGAATGTGATTCTCAAATGTACCCGCTTTCCCGGGTTGTGGCGGATCCATTGCGATTCAACAAGGACTTGGCATGGCGGATAGTCCCGTTTGATCCTTCAAGTTCTCTTCATCTCTTCGTGTCAATTTTCTTCAAGCAAGGACGCGCAGGAAATCTTCCTTCAGCTCCTTCATCCTACCGGATGGCAGTTAATCTGTTCGGTTCTTAAATTCTTGTCTATGCACTGCACGTTGAATAACAAAACCACATTTCTCTCCGGGGAACACACGTCTAGTAGTATTTGCTTGCATGAGCTAGCAACTACAAGACTGACTACAGGATAGTTCAGGGTCAGGAACTTACATCGCGAAGCAACCTTTCTACAGAGGTGCTTTCAAGCAGGCTTTGACGGCAAGAGCTGGAAGAAGAGACTGCCAGTATTAGCCTATTCTATGTCAGCCGTAGACGCAAGCCTCAGTAGGCAACCAAATCTCAAGGAAGCCTCTGCACCAGATAAGTGAAGAAAGCCAACCGACGGTTCCTAAGTTTAATGCGAATGTAGTTCACTCCTCAGAAGAGCCGCCAAGTCCATCATGTATGCAGTGTTCCTTGACGCGCAATGTTCGGCCTTCTAATTCAAATATTATTTCGGCCGATACAACCAAGCAGATCATACGCAATAATGCCCTATTGTCTAGTTATCCGTCGGATGTCTAACGAGGCCACCGTCCACACACATGCAAAGTGTCCATCATGCTGCTGTCCCCGCTGTCTTGTTCTCAAGCTTATCACACGCTTCCATCAGCTTCTGTGAGACATCATCGATGTACTCCCAGTCGAAAATAGAAAAATGATGGCCCGAGATGTCTATAACCTCCTCTAGGAAGTCCTTCTGATACTCATCCCAGCCAAGGCTCCTGCTGTTCCGCGTCGTATCCACGAAGCTGACCTGACCTGGCCCCGTCGGCACTGCCTCCCTCGCGCGCAGCAGGATCGTCGGCGGACACTTGCTACTCGTCAAAGGTCCATGAGCTCTCAACTGGCCTTCTCCCCCCTCAGCCGCATCCACATCGGAGCCATCCCACCTCGGCATAGTCCACGCCTCAATCGACCTCCCCGCCTCGGCAAAGCACCTCTCGACGCCCTCGATGGTCTCCTGCTTCGTGTTGGGCCCAAATCGCTGCTTGTACGGCACCACGGCAGGCCCGGCAGTCCTCGTCGTGCGGGTCGCCGCCGGGCAGATGCTGTCCATCATGACTATCCCGATCACCGTGAAGTCCGGGTCGCCCGCCAGCATGCGCGCCATCTCGAGCGAGAGGAGCCCACCGAGGGACCATCCGCCCAGGAGGATGCGGCCGCGGGGCACGGCGCTGTTGCGGATGAGGCCGACGTAGTGCCTGGCCATCTCGGGGATGCCGCCCGGCCATGGCTTGGCGGAGTAAAAGTGTGGGTTGTGGATCTCGTAGACGATGCGCCCGATTGGGTTTAGACAATAATCTGTTCATCTTGCCATTAGCCAATTCTGGGATGTCAACTGGTTTTCAAGTTGTGTTGAGTAATGTGATACCAAATCCCCTGCCCGGGCGGTGCTGTGGGATTTCAGGACTTTGTGGTTCTGCACAGCTCGAGAGGACTTCAGGAAGGTGCATGCATACAAGAGAAACATGTGCCGCCGCCATCGTGGATTAACACGAGAGGAATGTGCGAGTAGCGAAGCGGGTCGGGACCGTCCTCGGCCTCATAAATGAGACCGGGGTTCTCGTCGTCCTCCATGATGAGGCCCCGGTTCTTTGGGCGGTGTGGCTCCGATAAAAGCTCTCGTCAGGTAAAGCTAGAGTTTTGTGGGACGGCGACAATGGCCAGGGGAATTTGGCTCAAGATGTCGCTGAATGCAGGAATAGAGCAAAGCACGCTACTGCAAGAGACACATGGTCAGGAAGAAAGTATCTTTTTCTCCAAGTCTTGTGTAATTTATGGTGAGATGTAAAAGTGAATACCGTGGACCACCCACCTTCGGCCACCCCCACCTTCGGACTACGTAAATTTTAACCACGCCACACAAAGTAAGGGTATTTAGATAGCTATAACTCAATTAATTCTAATGGTACATATCTAGTAGCTATATAAAAATAATTGTAAGAAGTTGCTTAATTATTATATTTACTTGGTTATTGAATTTTACAACCTTCGTGTTTAATTCTTTTCTCTAAAACCTCTAGCTTAAATGCATCTTCTTTATCTTCCTTTTACTTAACTTTAACCTTAACTTTAGCAACTTTACAGCGTTTTTAAGGCCGTAGCTTGTCTTTAAGTACTTCTATAGTAAGGTTTTTCTTGCCTATTTTAAATATAGTTATAAATTTAACGTTAAGGTTAGATATAGCCTTGCGGCGTTTCGTTTTCTCTTTAACCTCTTTTTCAACTTTAAGGCTTATATTTTCTCTTTTAAGTAAAGCTACTTAAAAGTATAGGCAATTAATCTTATTAGCAACTTATTTAGCTTTATATCTAGCCATTTGATTATTTTTAGGAGCTAGTAATATTACATAGTCTTTTATAATAACCTCTCCCTTAGTAAATGCTTAATTGTTAACTTTATTATTGGAATTTTTATAATTTAACTTTTATAGCTAGTTAAGAAGATCTTTATCTAGGTTTAGATAGCATTCTAGATACTATAGTGACTTTTCTTGTAATACTAGGTATATTCTAGTGTATTTAAATGCATTTTTAATAGTCCTCTTCGTTACAGCTTTGCAAGCTTTAAAAAGGCATTTAATAAAGTTAATTTTGCCCATAGAAGTTAAATTAGTATAGCTAAATAGCTTTTTTGTTTTACTATTAAATGCCTTTTTAAATATACTAAATATACTATTATTAAAAGGCTATAACCCATAAAAAGTATATGCTAGTAGCTACAATGGGTTAATATTGTGCTTATAGTATATAGTTATAAACTTAATGCTTTTATAGCTATTGTAGCTATTAAGAATTAAAAGAATAGCTTAAGATTTGTTGTAATTTTGGATTTTATTTATTACTAGTATAAAGATACTAGTAAGCTATTTAACGGCAATTTTATTACTTCTCTAGCTATTTGGAAAAACTTTAAAACCTTATTGTAGTAGTATAATTTTCTTAAATTCTTTTGTAAACTACTATTGTTAGAAGTTAAGGCCTTTAAATATAAGCCTAAAAGGTAAATAGTAGCTAGTTGTAGTTATAAAGTTAATAACTATAACTATTGCTTGAGTAGCGTTTTTTTTTATAGCAATAAACTATTTTTCTGCACTTTTTAGTACAAATTTGTTATAAGCTATAAATAAAATAGGTTAAAAAGAGTATTTTCTAATAAAAAAGTAAAAGGTAAACCCACTATTGCTTTCTATAATTCCTCTTTTATCTACATTAACTATTAAGTTAAGCTTAATTTATTTAAAGTCCTTTAGCTTATTAAAATACTAGTTAATTGCCTTAGGAGTAAATAACAAGAACTTCGCGGCTTTTTACTTTTTACCTAATTTCGAAATAATCTTTGGGTATTTCTTTTTAAAGCTATTAAGTTAATTCTTACCTAAAGGCTAAGTATTACTATTTTCCTTAAGGATTAACGTAACGAGGGAATAGATAAAGGAACTACTTAGTGCGTAGCTTAATTTCTTTTTGTAAAAGGATCTATTTAACGATGTCTTCCTCTTGGTTACAAGAGAAACGTTAAGCAAGCTATATTTGCTTATTTAAGGGTTTGGCGCTCTTTATTTACTTTAATAGTATAGACTTGGGTATGCTAAACTAGTTAGCTGCTAAATAGGGCGTAAGGCTCTCGTTTATAACTGCAAATGCTGCATTGTATATTTGGGATTGTTTGTAGTTCTTTAATCTACTATATGGCTTTTTTTTAAGCGCTATATTGGGTAATTGGGTTAGTAGTAGAGTAGAGAAGTAAACCTTAATTTATAAGAGTTATTATCAGAGTTCTAAAACTACAGTACTTATACACTTATACACTTATACACTTATACACTTATACACTTATACACTTATA
>MAVT02001072.1:0-16991 GCA_001702395.2 Diaporthe helianthi | reverse complement strand
AGCCTATATAGTATCCCTATTAATAAAGGAAAATAAAACCCTTTAAAAGGTAAATGTAGTACTTTTAAAGTGTTGCTTAGCTAAACAAATATATTTATAGTTAAAGGGGTTACTTATAATACAAGATGCTAAAAAGATAATTAAATTAAATGCAAAGAGGAAGTAGCTAGTTGGTAAAATAGATAAGGGTGCTTAAAAGGCAGTTTGCTTTAAACTAACTATTAAATGGTGTAGCAACTGCGAAAAGCTTGGGCATAATACGCAAATATGTAAGGAAAATAAAGAATTGTTTAATGTATTTAGCTTTAATTAGTTTTAATTGATTTTAATTGATGTGGTGTTGTAATTTAGGTTCTTATAGTTGTAGTTTGGAAAAGTGCGCGACTCGGTGGGGTGCGCGACTCGGTGGGGTGCGCGACTCGGTGGTGTTTAACGTTAATTCTAATAGGATAATTATTAAGTTAATACTCAATTAAGGTTCACGTTTACAGTATATAATAAATAATTTAATTTAACCCCTTTTCATTAGCTAGATCCTTTGTAATTGGAATGAATGCTTTGGTGGGTTTAGGGTATGTGTGTGTTTTCGCGTCTGTCGTTTTTTCACTTCCTTGCAGCCCCACTGTACCCTAAAACTGGTACATATGGGCCTTGTGCAACGGCCGTAGACCCATCCCGCGTGGCACAGCTTGCCTGACTCGATAATGCGTGTCAAAAGCGATAAGCATTCTCCGAGTTCCTTCCCGCGCGAAAACATGGCACAGTTACATTTACTGACTGAGACTAGAAGCCCTTTCATTAGCGGTGAGCACTGAGACATCGCTTATTCACTACATCTCCGCAGGAATCGCAAACGTTAGATGGAGACTTTTCCACTCAAAGCCACTTTTGTTACCGAATTAGGGAAACTGTAACCTAGTGAATCGAAATTCGCGGATAGAAAAAAGTGTAGGCGGGTAAACGTTTGAGACGGCTGTGCAGTTGTACAGGCTGGAGCTGGTAAGGGCGCCTGTGCATGTGCAAACCTTGATGCAAATAGTACTATTTTAATGTCATTTTGTGAAAGGAGCACAACCTGTAAATAAAAGAAGTCGACCTTTAAATTCGAATCAAGGCGCTTTTTCCTGTAGATGACCACCACTGAGGAAGAATCAAACCGGACACTTCATCAGACCACTTGTAGCCATGCCGTACTTTTCAACTCCAGTGCCGGAATTGGCATTACAACAGTCTGGTTCGTTCACCAAGTTTGAGACGGTTGTACACAAAAACTACAAAATATGCAGGGTGGCTGCAGAGCAAATCCAGGCCGAGTTCAACAAGGCGATGAATACCGACATCATCACCAACACGGTCGCCACGGTTCCAGGATTGGGGCTTGTGCATTTCCTGGCCTTTACAATCCCCAACTGTCTCCCTGAGCGGCTGGTTGCCCTTGTACGGTTTGCGGAGTTCACTCTTCTCAACGACGGTAAGTGTGTCGAAATTCGAAATGAACTTTGGGCGTCGTAACGAGCTGACCCGTGTCCGATCTTGATAGACTTCTACGATATTGCCAAGAATGAGGAGATCAACAAGATCAACGCAGACATTCAAAGTGTCTTGGCGACTGAGACAGAATCCAGAACCGCCGAGTCACTTTCCAACATGACCAAATCAAAGCAGCTGCAGGCAAGCCTGATTCTCGACATGATCAACATCGACAGCGAGCTCGCCATGGATATCATGACAACTTACAGCAAAGGCCTAGAACTGGCCACATTCCCCCCCGACACACTCAAGACGCTGGAAGACTATCTCCCAGTACGCATGGTCAACTCAGGTCTAGAGTACGTGCCTCATGTCATCATCCAATTCTCAATCCAACGAATGGTGAAACTTATCGCTGACCACTCCACAGTGTTTTCCAAACCATGTCCTGCTTTGGAATGGGCATCACCCTCACACCCAGCGAGAAGGCTCGCCTGGCAGACCTGGTCGACACGGCCATGTTCTCCACGACCATGATCAACGACATCCACAGCTGGCCCAAGGAGGTCAAACATCACATCGAGCACCCGGGCTCAGAATACCCCTTCAACGCCGTGGCCGTGCTGATGCGCCACCAGGGGTGCTCCGAGGCGCAGGCAGTGCGTCTCCTGCGCGAGAAACAGGCATCTCTGCAGGAGCAGCACCTTGAGCTGCTGCGGCGCCTCGGGCCGCTGCCAGAGCACCAGATGCTGTACGTTCTCGCGGCGCAGTATGCCGCGTCCGGGTCCGAATTTTGGAGCATTCACGTCCCAAGATACCCGTCAAAGGAAGATCTGAACCAGCCCGAGGTTGAATTTGTCGATGGTGTTTTCCGTTATAAGCACAACAGCGGACCAGCAACCACTACACTGTTCCAGATAGGACGAGAAACGACAAAAAGTACCAAAGTCGGTGTTGTCGAGATTAATGTTCTGCCGTGTCCGGCACCTACCACAAGCAGCAGTGCGAGCAGTCCGAGAATCGCCATCCTGGAGAGCGAGCCGGAAATCGCAATTCAAGACGTGAGCAACATGGCCAACGGTGACGATGACATCCTTGTCGAGGCTGTCGCACATGTCAACGCCAACGGAGACGGAAAGAGTTCGCTCAATGGGGAAACATTTGGTCTGGCATTCAACCAACCAGCGGCCAGCAGATCATACAGCTCCGGGTCCTGCACATCACTTGACACCGATGTGGCCTGTACGGATGAGGTAAATCAGTTCTGAGCCTAAATTCCTTCCACTGCACTCAGGCTCTTGTCATAATGTACTGACAGGCACTACTGAGCAGATTATCATGGCCCCATACAGGTACCTGACTTCCATGCCATCAAAGGGCATCCGGGACCTCTTCATTACGGCGTTGAATTGGTGGCTCCAGGTGCCCGAGGCAGAGCTCCTGGCTATTAAAGACGTCATCTCATATCTCCACCAATCCTCACTCATGTAAGTTCACCCGTTGAATATCAACCAGTGCTGGATCACCGTCTCACCCCCCTCGCAGGCTCGACGACATCGAAGACAATTCCCAGCTTCGCCGCGGCCAGCCAGCCACCCATATTGTCTACGGGTTGGGACAGACCATCAACTCGGCCAACTACATCTTTGTGCAGGCGTTTTCACGAATGCAGGCACTCTGCGCTGCTAACTCAAGCACGCTAGGCATGTTCATCGAAGAGGTAGAGAACTTGCACAAGGGCCAGTCATATGACCTGTTCTGGAAAGACCACGTCGAATGCCCGTCAGTCGACGAGTACCTCATGATGATTGACCAAAAGACGGGTGGGCTGTTCCGTTTATGTGTTCGGCTGATGGAAGCGCTCGCCACTCGGGAAATGTGAGTTCAAACCCCGGCCCTCCTATGCTCGTCTGCAACTGCGGCTTTCGACTCGAGTACTAACATGCGAGAACAAAACAGACCGGAGGCCAGCTCCAAGGACTTTGTCCGCCAGCTTAGTCGGTACTTCCAGATCCGCGACGACTACCAGAACCTCATGTCAGACCAATACGCCAAGGAAAAGGGGTTCGCCGAGGACCTGGACGAGGGAAAGATATCGCTACCCTTGATATACACGCTTCAGTCGTCGCCGAACCGTGACGCCATTGCGCGCGTGTTTAAGCGCCGCGATGCTGGGCAGATGATGGGTATCGAGATGAAGAAATTTATCATTGGCGAGATGAGGAAGGCTGGTGCGCTAGACAGGACGTATCGCTTGTTGAGGTCGATGCAGGATGACATGATGGACGAGCTGCGACGACTGGAGAGGGTGTTTGGGGCGCCGAATGCGTCACTCGAGCTGGTGCTTAGGAAAATGTGGATAGACTAGCAGGTTGATAGAGCGTGGTAGTACATATGTATTGACTGATTTTGTTCTTAAGCCGTATGCATCCCCAAGGCGTTTGGTCCCTTCATACAGTGGTAAGCTCGATCAAAGTCTCATTGTTGAAAAATAAGAAATAAAATTTTAGAAGACAAGTACTTAGGCACAACCCTTAGAAATAGGGCAGCGGTTCTCAGGATATCTTCAGTGACCCCCTCCTGCTCAAGTGGCTTCCTTCGTATCCACAGTGGCCTTATCCTCTCTCCAGTCTCGTTAGAATGCTACCTTCGCTTAATCTCGGCTGCCTGCTCTTCTTTGAGGATCATACTTAAATATGGCTGAACCCTTGGAAGAGCGCCTGCAACGCTTTGGCGTGAAGCCGGCAAGTTTCTGTAAGAAGGATAAATTTCTGTGAGAGGCATATCGAGGGTAGGCAGAAGACGGCTGCTGCCTTTGGAGGCCCAGGGCCTGCTTCGAAGTTGGGGACGGGAAACAGCTGCCAAACTGCAGTCCACCCATTCAGCCCCTTCCCTGACAGTCAACACACTGCGAGAACTTTCAAAGCCTTTTGCCCCCACTTGCAACAGCACTGAATTCAGACCTCAACAAGACAAACGAACCACTCCTTACCCAGCGACAATCATTTACTCGCCAACCCTTTGGGCCACAGTCATTTCTCCGTCAAGAGCAAAACATCATGGCCACTATCACCACCAACACCATGCCTTCCTCCAAAGACCCCTTCGAGAAAGTGCGAGCCATTATGTTGGAGAAAGATGCGCAGAACCATCAGATGTACCCACGCCGTCCACCCAATCCTGCAAGTGTGAGGCACACCGTCATACTCCCTCCCCCACCCTATCTCCACCACTGCCTTTCCATCTTGATCCATGTTGACCTCGCCCACAGTCAACAGCGAGCACCAGTGCCACAAAAGGGTCCTCTTCAGGCCTCACTCCAACATCGACTGGCGCCCAGCAATCCCGACCGCACGATGTCGTGAGCCTCATCCTCTGAAAAACATCAAGTTACAATGCTGACAACTTGGAACGTGTCAGGTACTTACCTTTCGGTGGAACACTCGGAGCACCCCGTTTGCACAGCGCGATTATGTCAACGCCACCAGCACCGTAGAAGGGAAGCTCGGAGGGAGACATACCCAGATCAGAGCGGACAAGTGGGCTGCCCTATCGGAGCGTTACCGCAATGATCCGGTTGGATACAAGAAGGCTCTGAAGAAGCTTAGGTATCAGGATAATAAGGACAAGAGGATCCAGGCTGCGAACCAGGTAGTTGCAGCCGCCACTGTTACCTCCGAGACAACCCAAACCCAGTCTGCCTGGGCAACCAAGCTTGAGGAGGAGCCAAATCTGGAATAGAAGATGTATGGGGGCTGGTGCCAAAGGCTTCCTCCCGGGGGCCACCTTCACGTGGCACAGAACTATTTAGGGTTTGGGACGTCTTCAATTGAAGCGACTTCTAAAGTTGGCAGAGGTATTCTAGCTCAGAGCAGGCTTCCTGTAATGTGTACTCTAATGTGTAGCCCTTTTATACCTACCAACTTTCATTCGAACAGCATTGGGCGAAAGCTTCATAATCTTCTGTATCAATAATCCCTAGCGTCCATTGGAACCTCGTCTCAACCGCACTCAGGTAGCGTCACGTACCGCCATACAAGACTTCAAGATGTCTTCCTTCAGAGCGGCCTTCTTCCTCAGGACACTCCATCTTGCTCCTTGCGGCATAGTCTCTCACACAACACGAATCTATAGTTTAACTTATCCTCTCCAGGGCGCTCTCCTTGGGGGTCAGGCTCACATACCTAGGTACCTACTTAGGGTAAGTTACTGAAACGGCAGCTGAAACTTGTGTGCCTAATCGACAGTCTTGATTCTAAAGCTCTCAAAGCACGGTATTGGGATGCCATGTCTGGTTTCCATCCACTGTAGCTGTCCACGGTGCTTTTGCTTCCTCGGGTCGGACATGCTTGGAAGAGTGTAATGCGGGCCCCCCCCCCCCGGTCGTGCCTCTAGTTAAATTGTGCCCAGGGTGACAGCCCCGTCGCTTCCGACAGAAGTTACCTCTCCAAACCTGACCAATCCTCCAGCAATTTAAACCAGTCGATTTTCTTGTCACATCCTGTATGCCCCTGGAATTACTTGACTATGTGGAGGAACCCAGCCCTTGCGGTGAGAACAAAAGCTTCTGCTCAGCTGAATCTATGCCTGTGGTTCACTCCAGGCTCGTAGACCTCTGCGGTGCTAGGGGATGACCCACAGATGATCAGATCCCGGTAGATACTAGAGGCCACTCTATACTTAAGTCGGAGGTCGGGCGATGGGCACTGCCCAGATGGTAGACTACAAACCTTCTCGGTTAGTGGTCACGGGGCAGGTTCTTGGGCAAACTTCATTCGTCCCGTCCATTCGGATGAATCCAATATGGATGCGTTAGGGACAAACGGGTATACGGAAGGCAGACTGGTAGCACAAACACAGCCCCAAACGTTCCATCCAACGTTATAATTAGTAGCTCTCTAGCGCCGCAAGCCACAGACACAAGGGCAGGCAGGATTCCAGACAGGGCATGGGGGGCGCGACTAATGAGCTCTTATCGCAAGCGAAGGATCACGCTAGAAAGACAAAACATGTTACACCTGACCAGGACAGGAACCCAGCCTCGACAGCTCGGTATCTACCTAGGTAGGTAAGGCAGAGACATGATCAGCCTGCTGGTCAGCCCGCTGGCGAGCCTGGGGATACACCACAGATGGGCGGAACACAACTGGGCGGCCAGGCCGTGGCGTTGGAATTGTCAAAGTCATCGTTGCTCTTCAGTACCTAATCTGTACTAGTACCTACCCACCTGGGCAGGTAGGTACCTACCTAGGTAGCTAAGCCTCAGAGAACGACGTCACTCGAAGGATTTACCCCACGTAGGCAAAACTTCGCCAGCATGCGTTGATCATGGCTATCTTGATGGTTCGGCGCGTAAATGCGTGTGTTGTTGGTGATTATATATCTGCAACGTCATCTCCACGGTCCCAACAAGCTTTCTCGTCCCCGAGTCCAAGAGATAGTCTACTTTTGATGGTGGTGGTCTTGAAGTTGTCTAACCCCTGTGACTGCCCGCAGCCCACTGATACAGAGTACAGTACCTTACCCCGCATCCCCATCCCCTCTATTGATGTCCTGCAGCACCAGACCCACTTAAGCCTCAAAAGACCCCACATTCCCCATCTGCCCAGCACCCAAGCCTCCTCAGACCATTCTCCAAGGTGGAGTGACTGGAGTCAAGATGCCGTCGCTGTTCAAGTCCAAGTCCAAGTCCGAGTCCAAGTCCGAGGCCAAGTCCAACAACGAACCCCAGCCAACAACCCAGCCAACACACCGGCCCAATGACAGTCTACGAGATGTCCCTCCGGCATACACTGCCGTCCATACCGAACAGAACCCCGCGGATGCCGTCGACATCACCGCTGCCTTCTCGAGGCTGCACATTTCGCCCACGCCCGCAGACCCCGCCGTCGACACCTGCCTCGCCCATCTGAAGCTGCTCTATGCTGTGCAGTCCCTCAAGGAAGATGTCGGCTACACTGACGGCCTGTGGAATATCTGGGACACCCGCGCCGATGGCCCAGACTCGGACATCGAGGTCGACCTCCCCAACGGCCACCTCCCGACGTCTGTTGCCACTGCGGTAGAACCCAATGGCTCCCAGGGAGGCCAGGAGACTATAACGCCTTCCGACCTGCACAAGATCCGCCTGAGCAAGATCCGCGAGAAGAGATGGGCCCTCTTCGTCGCTCGCGCCGTCGAACGTTACGAGGCTTGGTGGAATGTTTTCCCCAAGACAGTGCTGACAGAGGCTGACATGGTTGATGGATTCGGGGCAAAGTATCACAACTTTGTCAACGAGACGGAATATATGCGTTGGACAGAGGACATGCTACCCCCACTTGATGTACTGATGGTGTAAGTTCCCTGAATCACAAGCTTCGGCCACACTCCCGCTGCCAGAAATGCCAACTAACCCTATCCAGGTGGCACGCACACATGCTGAACCCAAGGGCCTACCTCGAAGACACCCTCCGCTGCGGCCACTCCTCTCTCTGGGCCACCGGCATGCCCTGGGCCGTCGTCTCTTCCGCCATTGACACC
This sequence comes from Diaporthe helianthi, assembly GCA_001702395.2. Taxonomy (NCBI): domain Eukaryota; kingdom Fungi; phylum Ascomycota; class Sordariomycetes; order Diaporthales; family Diaporthaceae; genus Diaporthe; species Diaporthe helianthi. The sequence goes on along the minus strand of MAVT02001072.1, from coordinate 8,999 downwards.
GACTTCAACTACGTCGTATCGGCCGAGACAAAAGCTGCCTGGGTGGCCAACACTGGCCGCAACTGGGAGAACGCTGACGATGCGACAACCAAGCACATCAAGTGTCCCGCCTGCCAGGCTCCTGTAGAGCACCCTTGGACCACCTGCGGGGCACCGGAGAAATCCAAGAGTCCCGCCGTTGGTGGCTTGGTGGGCTCCGGGTATGGCGACGGCCAATTCAGCCGTTCGTGCCCGTCCTGCAGTATCCAGATCGACAAGCAGCTGCTCTCTGTTGCCAAGTTCACAAAGGATGTCCAGTCTCTGGTCGTCAATTCCGTCCCAATGCCCGGAACCATCCTTGCTCCTGTCAAGGGGACCCCGGAACCAGTCCCGGTAGACAGCCGCCAGCCCATCTTCCCCAGGACCTTCCCCAACAGGATGATCGCCAGGAAGCTCATCTCTCAGGTTGTAGGCCTCATCCAGCCAGGCTCGACACCACGTCCCACCATGGAAAATGTACGCGACCTAATCGAGAGGGTGCTACGTGACGGGCTGGCCCTGCGAGAGATCGAGGGCCAGCCCACCCACGGGCGCGGCAGGATCGGAACGACGGCCAAGATCTGTGTCCGGAAGATGATGTCACGCTACTGGGAGAATTTCAGCCCCTTCGCCCTGGACCTGGGTGGTGCTGTCATGAGGCAGGGCGTCTTCACTGCCAAGATGTACCAGATCGACTGGCTCCACAGCCCAGCGTGCCGCGAGACTATGGCCCGGCTGATCAAGAAGTACGAAAGATTCGTCTCCCTCATGAGCGAGAACCCCACCCGGACATGCGTCCCGACCTTGGACGTGGACCTGGCCTGGCACACGCACCAGCTCTCCCCGAGCGCCTACTATGCCTACACCACAGCCCGGACGACCAAGTTCATCGACCACGACGACAAGATCGACGAGGACAAGCTGTCCGACTGCTTCGCCTGGACCGTCAAGGCCTACCAGGCCAAGTACGCGGTCGTCTACAGCGAGTGCACCTGCTGGTACTGCGAGACCATCCGGTCGGCCAACATCAACACCGTCTCGCGCGTGCTCGGCGTGTCGGACCAGGACAAGGCCGCCGAGAACTTCCACGCGTCCGGCCACGCCCAGTTCTGCCCGCCCGACAAGAGCGCCCACATCTCGTCCCACAATGCCGTGCGCGCCCCGCCCGACGTCTCCTCGGCCAGGGAAAAGCTCACGGCCTACGCCCGCGACAGGAAGTACCACCAGCTCGAGCTCAACTATGAAAAGGCCCGGCGCCGCGCCGAGAAGAAGGGCCGCAAGCTACCGGCCCGCGACCAGTACTACGACCACTGGGGCTACTCGTACATTATGTACAGTCCTTTTATCTACCCCATGTACTTCACCCCGGGCATGTATTACGGCTGGGATCCTGGCTACGTGAGCTCTGGCGGCTGCGAGGGCTGGGCCAGCTGTGCTGCCGGCAGTTGCTCTGCCGGTGTCTCCTCAGGGGCGTGTGGCGGCGCAGGTGGGTGCGGTGGCGCTGGAGTGAGTATATTTCTTTCCACCTCATCTGGTGCTCCTTTCCCCCACTACGACGACCACAATTTCTTGTCCTTTTCTGGTACTGACTACTTCGCAACAGGCCGGTGGTGCGTGCGGTGGCGGAGGCGGAGGTGGAGGAGGGTGTGGAGGAGGAGGAGGTGGTGGTGGTGGTGGTGGAGGTAAGTTGACTTACTTGAAACCTTTCGATTCCGAAGAAAGTGTAACTGACTGTGTCGAGTAGGTTGTGGTGGTGGGGGCGGCGGAGGTGGTGGGTGTGGTGGAGGCGGAGGAGGAGGAGGATGTTGATGGCCTGGAATACTGAGGTCGAATTGTTTGTGATGAGATACCCTTGTTGAACTGTCGCTGAAGTTTCGTACAGCTACTTTTTCTTGCGATCCTGACATGATATAGCATTTATACGATTCCATTCTACGCGTCTTGGTGGGAAGGTGAAGTGTTCCTGGCATCAGGTTAGTTAGCCTTTGTTGAGACCAACCTGTCGAGGTAGACATCTATGTGATAGACAGCTTTGCTTCAAATTTTGATATCCTTTGGCTCCATACATATTGTTTTGTGGTATTCGAATATTCATCTCCGCAGAAGCGGAGGCGACGGGTTCGTCCCGAGTCGACCGCACGGCGTTACGACCGGCTTTGGGCCGGGCCCTTTCGCCCGCCTACCTAGGTACCCTTGCAGCCAAGCATCTACCCGCAGGCCTGCGCGTATAAGTAACGGCTTTCCTGAACAAGCGCGGGCTCGCAAGTCTACATGTGAAGACGAGCATTCGCAGGTGTAGTAAAAAATGAATCCGCTGATCAAATAGCCTGCCTCCAGAAACAAGTTGAACATGCATCAACAGCGACCTCTCACTGTCTCGCTGAAACACCTCCCCCGACGCATCAGCACTGCCCGGCCTCGGCAAAGACCGTGTCGTGGGTCGACAGTGACAGGCTCATTATCAACGCGGCTGGTCTCCACCACCACCACCTCCTCATCCTCACGCAAGCAACACTCCCTCCCAGCAGCATACTACCGCGGCGGTACGTCCAGGGCCATCTTCTTTCGACAGGACGACCTACCCCAAAACAGAGATGAGTGGACGTCCCCCTTCCTCGGCGTGATCGGCAGCCCGGACCGGGCCAACGGCCGCCAGCTAGACGGCATGGGCGGCGGCATCTCAAGCCTGTCCAAGATCTGCGTGGTGGGGCCGTCTTTACATAGTGACGCCGACGTGGACTACACGTTTGTCTCGCTCGGGGTGCGGGACGCGCACGTCGACTACTCGAGTAACTGCGGCAACATGTCGGCGGCCGTGGGGCCATTTGCGGTCGACAGCGGGATGGTGCAGACGCCAAAAGCGGGTTTCGAGCGCGAGAGCGAAAGCGAGAGCGACTTCACCGTCCGCATCCACAACACCAACACGGGGAAAATCATCCACGCCACGTTCCCCGTCACGGCGGACGGTGAGGCGGTCGCGCAGGGCGACTTTGCCATCGACGGGGTGTCGGGCACGGCGGCGCCTGTGCGGTTGGACTTTATCAGGCCTGCAGGGTCGAGGACGGGTAAGCTGCTGCCGACGGGGAACGTGACGGATGTGTTTGCGGGTGGTGTCAGGGCTACGTGTGTCGATGTTGCGAACCCGTGCTGTTTTGTGCTTGCGGCGGATCTTGGTGTCGAGGGGGATATTACGCCGCATGAGATTGAGGACCATCCGAGTCTTATGGATACTCTGGACAAGATACGGCGGCAGGTGGGCGTTGGGATGGGTCTGGCTGCTACGGTGGAAGAGGTGCCTGGGAGTGTGCCCAAGATTGCCATTGTCTCTCCCTATGCCGACGGGAAGTCAGGGGCCAGCATAGTTGCTCGCGCGATGTCTGTTGGTCAGCCACACAAGGCGATTCCCGTCATAGTTGCGTTAGCTCTCGCAGCAGCTTCTCAGCTGCCTGGAAGTGTTGTTTCTGAATGCATGAGTGGCGAACCTGCCCGGGACGCAGGGCTGGTTATACATCATGCGAGTGGTACTTTGCATGTCGACGCGAAGTATAATGTTGAGGGAGAGCTTGAGAAGGCCACTGTGTTTAGGACAGCGAGACGATTGATGGAGGGAAGGGTATTCTGGAAGTAATTTGGTGACATATTTGCAAGGAACGACAAGAACCGACATTATGAACTCCTTCGGATATCTCCACTCGAACTATGCATCGTCGGCCTCTAGAATCGAATGGGCTTCACCATGCCGAGGAATCAACCCCAGTCCCCCGATCACATTGGGATCCCAAGTTGTACTTCCGTGCGGGCGATCCCGAGGCAGAATATCACAAAGGTCACGTTAAAGCTTCCCATGGCAAAGCCACTCTGGATATCACCACGTGCAATCGACCAGGCCACAGCAAAGGCCAACGCAAAAAAGATGCCAATACACCCATACCAGAACAAAACCACCCAGTCCACTCCTTCGACAAAATGCACTCCCCACCCAACGGCGCTGCCCTTGACCGGACAGGCTTGCAATCTCTCACGGAGCTTCTCCGCCTGATGTCAGTGATCAGTATGCCACATGAAAACGGAGGTTCTTGGAGCAGGAGGAAAGTGATTGAAGAAAGAAGATCAGGGCTCATACAGACACATCTATATCGCATCCTAGTATATCCAAGTGACAGAAATGGCTCCTGAGCACGCAGCGATGAGATTGTGTTCCTACCGTCGGGAAAATGGTCAAGGAGCTCGGAAGCCGGTTGATGACACTCGTCTCCATGGGGTTCCAGAGACTGATCAGGAGCTTGATGTTCAAAAGCAGGGGAAATATTGGGGCTTTCCGAACAAAATGTCCTCTATGCTCTCGAACATTTAGTCGTCACCCCCGAGTTCATAGTCATCTTCACCGAACTAATTATTAATTATAAATAAACTTATTTCACTTAGTATTTGTGCTAAATCTTTTTTAGTAATTATATTTCTATAAGCTTTAATAAACTAAATATAATTTTTTAATTTTAAAGCCTTATATACTTACTTTTAAGTATTATCTTTAATTCTTTATAATTTAAAAGATAAACTATTACTTTAGGTAGTATAATACTTATACTATAAATGAAGCTATTATAAGTATTATACTAAAGTAAGTAGTATAATTAGGTTAATAGTATATTTTTATTACATTATAATATCTATTATTTAGAAAACTAATTATATATATTAAAGTTTTAAAGTTTTATAATTTAATTAGTGAACTACGTAAGATCTATGTAAACTAAGCTAGTAAATAATAAAATTTTAAAAACTTATAAGCTAATTAGCTACCCTTAAACCTAAACCCCTTTCCCCGGGAGCGAGGCTGTAGGTAGGCCTTGTAGAGTGCCCCACCTTGAGTAAGTCTGTACTAGAGGGCCTGCGGTGTAGACGAATACCCGGGGGGCTGACCTTCAGATGCCCCCCTACGCCGCCAGGCGTAGGGGGTAACAGAATTCGGCGATAGACTAAATTCGGCTATATCTAAGCGTCTTTTTGAGTATTTTAGCTTCTCACCACCTACACGATACAATACTATAAATAAAAAATATATAAGCAACTTAAAGCTATTATAACAATTAGTTTATACCTCTTTTTTTAATTTCTAGTATTGACTGCTATACTAATTCGTGTAAATAGTTACTAGATTAAGTAGATATTTCAGCGTCCTCTATAAGAGTAGAAATACTTAAAATACTACGCTATAATAAAGTCTAGTTAAATTCTAATAATATAAATAGCTTTAGTAGTTATTTATTTACTTATTATTAATTATATAGTATAAAATAAAGAGTACTAGTCTTATAAGAGGAGTTATAGTATATAAGGTATAAAACTACTTAGAGTACTATACCTATAGTAAATATAACTTTAAAAATAGCCTTAGAATACTTAAAATAGACTCTTTTACTACTAAAAACAATGATATAGTTATATAGTATAACGTAGTTATAGAAACGTAGTTCTTATAGTTAGCTAGTAATGGCTATACTTATTAATAGATTTTAGTTTTGGTAGTGTTCTATACTTAAAAAAAAACGTTTAGATATAGCTAAATTTAGTCTATCGCCGAATTCTGTTACCCCCTACGCCTGGCGGCGTAGGGGGGTATCTGAAGGTCAGCCCCCCGGGTAGCTCCCAGAGCCCCGGAAGAACCTCACCACCTGGTTTACTCCCTGACAATAATAAGACAACATCCTGCAGGTATAACGCAGTATGGCGCATACGCCGACAATCATATGACGCATGCAGCGAAAAGCAGTGGTGAACCGTTCGCTCGGTGTCTGCAGAGGCGATGAGCGCCACGCAAAATCCAGGAAGTTTCAGAGACCTGTTTAAAGCTGCACACTCTGAATCCTGATACACGACTCCTTGTGCGAATCCGGCAGCTCCCGCCGGCCATTTCACCTAACTTAAATGACCCAAGGACGCTCGATGCTCTAGAGCTACCAATGGAGCTGGCATGTAACAGAAACGACGTCAGTGCTAGGATGGATCATGGGATGTGTTGCGGGGGAGGTTCATTAAGCTTGTACATTTGAAACAAACTTTGGTGCAGCTTCGATCCCGTCCGGTCATCCACCACGACACCCACAGATTCATCATCATTGATTCCATGCGTACGCCAATTCCGCCCGTCCCAAAAGAGTGTGCTGATGTTCGCGACGCCTCGAGCATCATCGCGTGTCTCGCCGAATACTTGGACGTGCTAATGAAATGCCCAGAAACGTCAAGGTCGTCCGAATGTTCAAACAACTCTTGAAATCATCCCAATTGGCCTGCCACGGGCCTTGGCGACCCGAGACCACCTCTGTTTCGACCCCGTCCGCCCGGCGCCCGGTAGAGCCAAGCCGGGCTCGAATCGCAGACTCGGGGTTGGTCTGCCGCTTGCTCGCCATCCATCCTCTTCGATGCTTGCTCGTTGGGCTCTGTGCCATATTTTTGTGATGGAAATGAAACGAGAGTCGTCTATTGGGAGATCTTGTGATGAGTTGCGGCACAGAGCTCGGATTTGGGCTCAAAAGGCGACGCTCCCCTCGTCTAAAGCATCCATTCTCCCTCCCATCATCAATCATTTCTGGTGTACATAATATCAGTCAATTTTCAATATCTCTTCCACTCCTCCACACATAGACTTCATAGAGCTGTGCTCTTATTGTCAACAAAAACCATCAAAATGCGTTGCGCAATCATCCTCTCCATCGCCGCCCTCGCCATGGCCGCCCCTCTGAGCCAGAGCCTCGAGGCCCGCCAGGACGACGTCGCCAGCATCCTCGCTGCCCTGCAGACCGAGAGCCCCGAAGACGCCGCTGCTGCGAAGGGTGCTGTGTAAGTCGTCGTGACCCTTTACCGACTGTTTTCTTCCCTTGTGCTGACTCCTGATCTCCCAGCAGCGCCGCTCCCGCAGCATCCGCTGCCGGCTCTGCTGACGACGAGCAGCTTGATGCTCAGGGATACGAGCTGGACACCAGAGATGCGGACGATGAGCAGCTCGATGCTGACGGGTATGAGCTGGACACCAGGGACGCCGATGACGAGCAGCTCGATGCTGAGGGATACGAGCTTGACACCCGCAAGAACAAGGATACCGAGGAGGAGGAGGAGCAGGAGGAGATTTCTGCTGGTGAGGAGGATGCCTAAATCAAATGGCCAACTCCTGTAATCTTGGGTATGTGGACCGATATGTGACCATTAGCGAGTGCAGGTGCATTCGCAATAGTCAGTTTGTCTTTATCATCTAGACGGGATAGACAGCTCAGAATGTGATTAACACCCCGTTTTAATACTCAATCATTTGCCTAGGTTATCTTCTCCAGTAGTAGGTGCCGATATATATGCAGCCGATCAGGCCCTCTACGTGAGTGTGCGTGTTACTGACGCTTAATAGAGCGAAAGCCAATGACTGTCTCCCTACAAGAATCTTTTCTTGTGTCTCATTGGGCTCATATGACCTTTCATCGCCCCGGCAGCTCGCGTCCGGACTGTAATAATGTTCATCCCGATAATTCATCACACCAAATATCGCATCGACAAAATTTGAAGCCTACTGGTTCTTCGGCTTCTCCATAGCCTCCCAGGCGGTCTTCTTCTGCGTCATCAAGTCAACTACCCCCTTTGTCCTCATGCCCTCAGGGATGAGATCCACGAGAACTAATTGCAAATGGTGCAGCCAAAAAGGACTGAACTCCCTCCACCCTCTTCTGACAGCACCGTCCACCCTGTTGACGACATATCCTCCATACGTATCAGAGTCGGGTGAGCCCCTACTCGAGCCTAGGTTATTGCCCTGACTCCTCACATCCCCTGGCACCAAACACAAACAATCGATATGGCGCGTGCTGGCGCTCAATTCCAGCTCCCTGGCCAGACCACGACTAAACGCAAGATTAAAAGCCTTGGTCGCGCCGTACATGACCATCCACGGCAGGCCCACAGCACCGGCCGAGCTCAAGTTGAGGATAAGCGAGCGCCTGTGCGTCCCAAACGACATGCCATGCCCATCATCCCCGGCCCCATTGTGCGTCAGCACGGGGAGCATGAGCGCCGTCAGCCTCGCCATGAACCGCGTGTTGAGGTCGATGACGCAGTCAACCTCCGCAGCCGAGTAGGTGGCCAGCTCGCGCCAGGCGGGCACCGCAATGGGGACGGACCCGACGTTGTTGACGAGGATGGACACGCGCAGGCCCGGCTCGACGACGGCCGCGCGCAGGGCGTCCTCCATCTCCTGCGGCGTGGCCGTCTGCGCGTCCATGACGACCGTCTTGACGAAGGCGGCCGCGTCCACTGCTTCGGCGGTGCACCAGTACGCCGGCGGCACCTGCGCCGTCAGCTTCGCTGCGGCCGAGGCTAGTTCGTCTGCCTTGTGGCCCAGCAGGATGACGCCGAAGCCGTTCTTCACGAGGGCCTGGGCGATTCCGTAGCCGATGCCCGCGCTGCCGCCTGTGATGAGTGCATATGCTGGGTTTGGGCCGCGGCGGCGGTAGGCCTCGAGCGGTTTGGCTGGGGTGCGGAAGTGGAAGAGGACGAAGTCGACGAGGCGTTCGGCGGTGAAGAGGCACACTACTGTGCCAATGCACGCCAGCACGTGGATGAGAGCTGAGGACATGACTTTCCAAGCTCCAGAGCGAGCTACTTGGCGTGAGGTGAGACGTCGGTTGCTTGTACGCGTCCGCGAAAACAACCTTGGAATGTTCGCGCCAAGTTATCTACATAGCCCCCTCCTCTGTGATCCTTTATCGCTAATCGGGTTGAGTGGTTCCCCACCAGCCATGGGCCGGGGAGCCTGGACGCCTAATGTACGACACAGTAAGCTGGAACCTAGAACGCCACGTAAAGGAAACTAACAGGTAAGAATGAATGTAAGCGGTTAAATTATGTTGAACGATGTTGGAGTTCACTCTTATATCGAGAGCAGAGTTCTAAAACTATAAGGAACTACAAAACTATAAAACTATAAAACTATAAAACTA
>MAVT02001071.1:0-17053 GCA_001702395.2 Diaporthe helianthi | reverse complement strand
TTATATATTTATATAAGACCTTTTTTATATATTTATACATTTTTATATAAAATTATATTATAATTCTACTTATTTTACTCATTTTAGTAATTTTAATTTAATCTTTAAGTTCTTTTTAAAAATATTTATTTAAATACGTTAAGTAAGTTAAAAATTTGAAAATATTAGAGAAATTAAAAAAGTTAAAAAAGTTAAATTAATAAGTTAAATAAGTTAAATAAGTTAAGTAAATAAGTTAAATAAGTAAGTAAGTTAAGTTTAGTAAGTTTAGTAAGTAAAATAAGTAAGTAAAATAAGTAAAATAAGCTTATTAAACTTATTAAACTTACTTACTTAACTTACTTTACTTACTTATTTGACTTATTTACCTAACTTATTTAACTAGTTTAACTTTTTACTTATTTACTTAATTTATTTAACTTATTAAACTTACTAACTTAACTTATTTAACTTATTTAATATACTTAACTTACCTAATTTACTTAACTTACTTATTTATATTAAGTAAATAAGTAAAATAAATTAAGTAAGTAATTAAATATTTACTAATTCATTAAGTCCTTAATAATATAATATTTATAAGTAAATAAATATATAAATAAAGAAATAAAGTTTTAAAGAATTTTTAAAGAATTTTACTTATACTTATATTAAATCTTTAAAAGAGTACCTATAGTACTAATTTAGGCGCTTAAGTATATAGTGCGGGGAATTATATATTTAGCTCTTAGCTATCTATATATATATCTACTAGTGTGTTTACTGCTATAGGGAGGGCTTTAGATATCCTCTATATATGTGTTCGATGCGCTTCACGCTAAAGCAAGTTAAGACGCAGCGAAGTAAATAATAGGAAAGAAGGAAAGCAAAAAAAAAAAAATGGAATAGAAGGAAGAATGAAAAGTTTCGGCTCTATAGTCTAAAATACTTGAGTACTGACAAGTGCACCCTTCCGCCCAGGTCCTCAACCATACTCAATGTTGTCTCGATGCTCTCGACCGAGAAGGTCGTCAGGACCGCCATGCTGACTCTGCCGTCGTCGGCGCCGCTGGACCCCCACGCCTGTACCAGACAACCCTCGGGTACCTGGATGAAGGCGCCGTTGAGAACACCGCCCTTGCGGAACATGTGGATCGTGCTTGCGGGGTTTCTGCCGTTGATTGGGGGAGACGAGGACGAGGACGAGGACGAGGACGAGGACGAAGAGAGGGCCGAAGACGGGCCGAGACTTGTGCATTCCCACTGTGTTTTGGCACACACCACCCTCGGGGTCAGCTTGGATATGGCTAGATGGATAAGCACTACGGTCCCCGTTCTAAGGGCAACCAGCAGTTTGAATCCGAGCACAGCTCTTCACGAGGAACGCTTACGCCGAAGATGGAGGTGTAGAAGGCTACGGCTCGAGCAGGATCTATGACTGGGATCTCGAGCCAGTGGATTGTGCCGTGCTGCTTTAAGGATCAGATGTGTTAGCAAAAATCACCTAGGTATGTATAATAAGAGGCAGAGGGGGCCCATTGAGTAGACCCCTAGCTGGCGAGTACTAGTAGAGGACTCAGGAGGCTAGGACGGTTTGCTTTAGTTACAAGGGACGGTGACATTGTGAATATGGTTCTTTGAGAAAGGAAATAAGTCAGAACTTAGTTCTCGTATATAGAAACCAACTTAAAGTTTGTCCGGGGAAGCACTCTCGAGCGACATGTCCCGACGGTGGTGGGATGCGTCCTCAGGATATACCTAGGCGCTCTTTGCGCAAATTGCGCCCTATTCCACAATCATGACACGTCCGGACCATGCGGAGAGCTAGGGAGACACACCAGCCTCAAGTTGAACAGTAAAAAAATATATAAAAAAAGGAGGAGACACGAGGATCCGCTGGCTGGGAAGGGCGGCGCCACGGAACCTAGCAGCTCTAGTGGAGTCGTTCGCAAGGAAAGATCACATGCACCCGTGACAGTCTCGCGCTCGAGGCCTGTAGCCAAGGCTGGGTTTCACCGACTTCTGACTATGCGGGGGACTGCCATGAATCAAGTACACTTGAGGTATTCAGGTCCTGAATTGGGAAGACATGTGCTAAAAGCCCGCTCATGATTTCTAGATAAGGCAGCAGTATTTTCTGCGCCTTGGGCCGTACATATTCTACATCTCTACTAACAGGAATGAAAGATTGATGTGAAGCACTCGAATCCAACCAGGAACCGCCAAACGCCGTAACGCCGTGCCGCCGCTAGTACCTAGGCCTCCATCCGCCCATCGTGCTCCTCAATCTCGTCCTGTATCTCGTCCTGTATCTCGTCCTGTATCTCGTCCTGTATCTCGTCCTCCCGTTCCTGATTCGCCGGCGCCGTCCAGCCCGTACCGGCCTGGACCAGGAGCACCAGCACGACCAAGGCAGAAGCGGAGGCGTACATTACGCTGAAGGCGGACTCGTATCCCTCGATCGCGACATGCCTCTCGGCCGGGCTTAGCCAGCCGTTGAAGACAAAACTCGGGCTGCCGAGGAGTCTCCTGATCAAGGCCACCCGCCTGGGCGACAGGTCGGCCGTGCCGTCGAGCTCTTGGAAGCCGGCTGTCAGGTGAGTCTTCAGGCTCCGCGTGAAGATGCCGCCCCCGATCGCCGTGCCGAAGCTGCCGGCGAAGCCCCTGAAGGTGGCCAGCAGGCTTGTGGCGACAAAGTGCGTGTCCGGGGTGGCGAGGTGGAGGATGTGGGCCAGCGTATAGTTGAGGGCCGCGCCGGTGCAGAAACCGTTGAAAAAGATCAGAAGCACGTATAGCCATGCTGGAGAGCCGGCGTTGCTCGCCAGGGACAGGCCGAAGAGAGCCAGGCCGAACAAGAAGATGGAGACAATGCAGGGCAACCAAAAGGCCCCCGACCGGCGAATGTGCAGCCAACCAACAAGCACGCCTCCGATTCCAAAGCCCAGGTTCGTCGGGATGAGAATCGAGCCGGCCAGGGCGGGCGACAGACCCCGGACGGCGAGGACAAAGATGGGGGCGTAGTACAGCACCGTCCAGCGGGCTGCCATCAGCCCCAACTGGGCCAAGCATGAGAACAGCACGCCCCGGGACTGCAGAACGCCGACGGGGATGAGCGGGTCGGATGCCACCTTGTACTCGACGACAACAAAGAGCACCAGCGGGATGGCCGAGAGCACCATGGGGAGGACCTGGATCGAGCCGGCGGAAAGGCCGTAGAGGAAAAGCACAATGGCGGCCGTCAACAAGACGGCGCCGGCATAGTCGATCGACCTGAGCTTCTGCAACACGCTCTTGTCCTTGGCCGGGTCCGAGGTGGCAAAGGCCGGGATGCTCAGGTAGACGCCGGCGCCGGCCAGGCTGCCGATGGGAGCCTGCACCCAGAACAGAGCCCGCCAGCCCAGGACGGGCAGCAAGGCGCCAAAGACAACGGCGCCAAAGGAAACCCCGAGGGTGAAGCCCATGTTGACCATGCCGACGAACAAGCCACGGCGCCGGCGGGAGGTGAGTTGTAGCACGAGGATGAGCGACAGCGTCATCACGCCGCCGCCGCCGACCCCGGTGAGCACGCGGCCGAGGGTGAAGACGGCAAAGGAGCCGGCCTGGGAGGTGATGATTGCGCCGGCGGCGACGGAGAGCCCCGAGGTCAGGATCATGAGGCCCGGCGAGAAGATGGTGGCGAGGCGGCCGGCCAGTGGTGCGGACGAGGCCACGGCGATCATGTAGGCCGACGTGAACCAGGTGGCGAGCTCGTACGCCTCGAGTTCCTCGGCGATGGCAGACTGGACCATTGTCATGCCAGACATGTTGCATGCTGTTGTTATTGCGAGTTAGGTACCACGTTTTAAGTAGTGTCTGTCTATGCGAGCATGTATTTAGTATTTACTTACCCTGAACAAACATGAGCACCCACATGCTGAAGGAGATGCATGCGGCACGTATGGGCGTGACACGGTGCTGGACAGCGTCATCGTCATCGTCATCGTCATCGTCATCGTCATCGTCATCGTCGTCAACATCATGGTTGTGCGCGGCACTTGGTATGAGAGGCGTGTTCTCTGACCCATCTTCTTCTTCTGGGCCGGCGCTGCCGTTGTTGGGCGCAACATTGACTGTGCCCCGAGGGCCGAGGTCGTGCTCAATCATGAGTGGGAGTGGCTGATGATACAGCTAGCCTAGGTACATATGTACGTCGGGGACTGACTTTGAAGACAGGTCCAATAAGGTTTGATAGTGACGAACGAGCAAGCTTCAAGAATACGCGACGATGTGACGTCGGTGCAGGTCGGCCACGACATTTCCAAGCTTCTCAACAAGGGGAACGAACATACGTGTAAGCCCCTACCTAGCCCGAAGGAACCGAGATAATGATTGGTAATCCGGCACGCGGAATGCGGTGTAACCACGAGTGCTTGGGCCTTGCCCGTCCCAAAATACCGGGTTCGTATCACCGAGCGGCATCATCCCGGAGCCGGACCCACCCATCCATCTTCTCCTATCCTCTGTAGACGCATGATGCGGACCCCCAACACACGTATACCTACTTCGTCCACGGCACCAACCAGACGTGCCAGGCCTAGTCGCCTCCCTTTGAACTAGGAAATGCTGAAAATCGGGGAAGGTAGCTCAGCTGGTAAGAGCGCTTGAAATGCCACACCAGGCCCAAAGCCACAGCAGGCGACGAGTGGTCCTTGCGTTAGAATCGCAAACTTCCCATCAGCCCCTTTTTGTTTTGGTCTTTTGGTGACCACCGTAGTGTAGTCTCCGGCGGTTGTTGACCTTGATCGCCGGGCTACACCTGAGCCAGAATGACAGTGGCATTTCATCCTCTCGCCACCTCAGCGAGCCCTAGTTCAACAGAGGGAGAAGGAAGCATCTCCTTCAGGCGGGTCTAGACTCTAGACTCTCTCGCTCACCCAAATCGCACCACGACACCCCAGCCGGATGGCCCCGGTGAGTAGCCAATGTGACTCTGCCTTCTGGGCGTCGTGCTCGACGGCATGGTCGAGGTGCTCGAGCTCCTCGTCGCGGATGCGGCGCAGCGTCGAGACGAGGTCTCGGATCTCAGGCCCGACCTCATAGCCCTCGTCCTCCCAGCCGCGCACCATGGCGAGCAGCTCGCGCACCTGACCGTTGTAGTGGTCGCCGATCTCGGTCTCGACCGCCTCGGTGCACGCCATGGCGGCCTCGTTGCCCATCATGGCCGTCGCCCACCCCAGCCCGTAGCTCATGGCCGACCACGCCGGGTACATGGCCGTGGGCCGCACCCGGTGGCGCGCCAGCAGCCCGTTGAACGTCGCCAGGTGGCCCTCCTCCTGCTCGTACATGTGGCGCATCAGGGGCCGCAGGTGGGGCTTCCGCCGCACGACGGGGGGCGTCTGCGCCGTGTAGATGAGCGTCGCCGCCAGCTCGCCTGCCTGGTTGACCCGCAGCGCTGACGAGAGGAAGTCGCGCTGCTCCTTGGTGAGCGCCTTGCGTTTCCCCTTGTTGGGATTGTCGCTCTTCGAGCCATCACCCTGCCGTACCGCTGCCGTTGGTGTGCTGTTGTCGGACACTTCGGCACATCTCGTCGGTGTGCTTGACACCAGGCGCCGCGAAGAGACGGTTGGGTAAAAGAGCGCGGGCGCGAGAAAGTCGTGCACGAGGACGGGGAACTGCCTTGCCGCAGTCGATCTGCGGCGCGCGGCGCGCAACAAGGTTGTTGTTGATGAAGGCATGTTGCACTTAACACAGGCCCTGGCGATGTGGCTCTGGTCAAGACGAATCGTGCGCAACAGTTGCTTCGCAATCAGGAATACTGAGGAAGTCATGCACATCATCACAGGGTTTATATGCCAGGGTTTATATGCCAGGGTTTATATGCAAGGGTTTAACCCTCAGCTGGGAGGACCCCGAGCAGGCCGAGTCTACGTCATTGGTAAACACCGTAACGTTGAAATGTCGATGTGCGGATGAATACTTTTCGAATATCTACATGACTAACAATTACTTGTTTGAATAGAGGAACTTAGGGCTACCACACCCCGTAATGCAACCACGGAGCAAAACTCTATGCAAATGCGCAATTCCAAAACGCCGATTGCTTGATGATGGTGACCTGTCCTTTTATACCGGTATGCGTTCGAGGCGGTGGTGGTTCCAGCAGCGAGCCATACCACCATGCCTTGACCTAGGCCAGCAGCCAGCAACTTCTTGTCATATTACGTTAAGGGGGGGGGGGGTGAGGGAGCATCGCAAGACGAGTATTGAAAAAAATCGAAGGAGAGCTTGTTACACCTTTCAGGTGTCACCATCAGAGCCCACCCACACATGCTCCAGAGCCATCTTAGTTACTGTGAAGAGGTCAGCTTTCAGTCGCAACATTCAATCCGACACCTCCCTCTCAAGACTTACTAGATCTGCAACGGGGCGGCCTGGTCCACCAGTGTAAGCCAGTTGCCCTTCTCGTCCGCACCCACAAGCCAGTCGTACGGGAACACCACGAGGTGGCCCTGGGTCAGTCCCAGCAGCCCCTCGCGCTGTTCCCTGGTGAGAAGCTCTTCTACAGGGGCCCTGTGGCGGCTCCCCCTGGTGTTAGCGCGTCTGCGCCGCTTAACGGAGCCTTGCACCCCTGGTCCGGGTGTCGTCGATGCCGAGCTGCCTGGCGGTTTCTCCGACACGTTTGACGTGTTGTCAGGAGTGCTGAACGTGGTTCGGCGGTCACGCTTTTCTGGTGTCGTCTCTCTGCTGACCTCTGGCACGACAAGCTTGGACGACGGTGGCAATGTGCTGCCGTTCGTGTTTCTGTTCTCGCGTGCTGCCGCTGCTTTCTCCGCGTCTGCGGGTGCCGCCGATGCTGGAACGAATGGGCTGTTGGCAGGCGGACTGAACGCAGGGCTGCCCATGGGTGAATTGATTGCACGCGCCGCCGCCGCCGCTCTTTCCACATCAAGCCTCGAGTCTTGTCGAGCATGGCGGCGCGCTGGTGACTCATTCTCCGTCGGGGACTTCTTCAGACCGTCAGCCAGCGGAGGCAGGGTCTTACCAGAGTTGCCTTTGCCCGGAAACTTGCTAGAGAACGAGCGGGTTGGGGGAAGCGCTGGACCAGGTGCTGCTGATATGCCAGCTCCACCAGCAGCGGCTTCCGCCGGCGGCTTTTCAGATCCGCTGGGGTCAGCTGCTTCACCCTGCTCGCTCTGCTGTGCCTCCTGAGGTCCTTCTTGTGCCTCCTGAGGTCCTTCTTGTGCCACCTGCAGTCGTTTCTGGTGGTCTATGTACTCCGTGTACTGATCCCACTCCCTCACCTCGTTGTCTGGCATGCAGTGGAACACCTGCCTGTAGATTTTTGTATTGTTCTCCGCAATCCGGCACCAAACATTCTCGTAGAAGGTCGTATCCAACGGATCGCGCATACAATCCTTGTCCAGGACAGCAGGCTTGATCTCAGCGGCCAGAGGATGCGACACAGACAAAATCGGATCTCCGTCTGCGTCGACCAGTGGCGGTCCGCCGATATCCGTATCGTCACTCTGTGGGAGGTCAGGGAGCTGATTGGCCCTGGGGAGCCCGAGTTGGTCGGTATTTCGACGGTCCAGGGGGGGCATCACAGCCCTGCTGGGACCTTCTCCCGCTGACCCATTCGCAGCAGGCTGTGGGCTCTCAGATTTCCGGCTAGGAGCTGGGGTCTCGATGGTTCCTTTGCCCTCGGCTGAGATATCACGGGCGAGGTATTCTCGCCCGCCAATGACAACGGTATCCCTGCCCTGATCTAGACCCTTCTCCTGGGCCTCTTTCCAACGATCAGGACCAAAGCCTTCGACCTCGGTCTTCTGTTTCGGGTCGGCGGGTACATCCACGCTTTCTGTTTCGCCGACATTTGAATCAGAGTTGGAGGAATCGGAGGACGACTGATCGCTGTTGTCCATTCGCTGGAGATCGACATCATGATTAATACTGTGACCTCTCACGTTTGGAGGACGCGGTACATGCAAGTCCCCGTTGGCGCCTGACCGTCTTGAATTTTCTGAGCCATCCGAGTCGCTGTGGTAGATTCGATCCATATCAGACTGGAAGGCCTCCTCGTTCTCCATATCAGCGTTTCTTTCCTCTTCAATAATATCATCCACCGGAAGGCCAAGATGTTCCCTCATGAGCCGCACACGCAGCGTGTGTGCAAAGCGGCCGACCTGGAAAGGCTTCCCTCCCATAGTCGACCATATGAGGTCAGCATCCCTGACGACCGCAGCAACCTCGGAGTCACGAGAGCCCAGCATGGATCGTTCGTTGATGTTGGCCGAGCCTATCAAAGCCACGCGGTCATCAACAATGATAAGCTTGGCGTGAATGTAGAGCTGCTCGGTGACATGCATCTTGTTGGGGCCAATCTCCCCCCATTGCCGCAGGCTAAAGAACTGAATGTAATCTTCTGGCTCAATGCCGGCAGCTCGCAGTCTGCCAAATATCGAGGATTCCCCGCGACAGATGCTTCGGTATTGACACTCCATGATGAGTCGGACGCTGGTACCCTCCTTCTCAGCCACCGTGTTCTGGAAACCGGGCATCAGGGGAATAAGTATGACGGCCTTCCAGTCCTCATCGTTTTCATAGGCGCGCTTGATGCGGTCCACAAGCGCATCACCAATGTTGTTGACTATTGGCACCCCGAGCGCCTCGGTGCTTGAGACAAAGAACTGGTTCTCGATGTAAACAAAATGTTCGGACTTTTCGATCATTTGGATATACGCGTTTTGAATGCTGCACTCGGTGTGTTGTATTCCCAACGACCAAGTGGACGCGGATCGAAGAATCTGAACCTCGCATGTTCCCGTGAGGCCCATGGCTTCCAAGTCTTCGTGACGGAAGTCAGGCGGTGGAAGCAAGTAGGGCAAAGGCCTCGTTGGCTTCCTCCCGCGACGGAGATAATTCCACCGCTGCACGAAATGCCTTGTCAGGTCACGAGCAGGCTGTCCGACTACTTGCATGGAGATGTCATGCCACGGCATCCGTGGGATCTTGGATCGGTCATACATCTCTTCGTACGGCCGATCCAGATTGAAGAAGTCCTGCACCCTCGGGTTGGTGTAGTCCTTCCCCGGAAACATCTGAACGTGCTCGGCATCCCGGGGGACGTTCTGCACTTCATCCGGCTCGAAGCCTGTCGGTTGATCGTCCGTGAGCTTGTGCTGGGGCGTATCCCATCTACCGAAACACAGATCGATACCTCCGACAAACGCGATATAATGATCAACTATGCAGATCTTCTCGTGGTGAGCAAAGAAGTATTGGTTCTTCTTGTACTGATTTGGTGATCTCTGCACAAAAATGTTCGGATGCAAGTTGAGCAAGGACCTCTTGGTGTATTCTGAATTGATAGGAACGGCGGCCTCGACGTTGCGGTATACGATCACGAAAATCTTGACGCCTTCTTGCGCCTTTGACTGGAGGAGCCGATCAAGACGCCATCTCTGGCTGATACAAGGTGGCCTTCGCATGTATATCTCGGGGCTCAGCCACCAGTCGTGGATATAGATCACATCCTTAGCCATGGAGATAGCCCGCGAGACATTCCACATGTAGTCACGGCCGTCAACAAGCCACTGAGCATAGACTTTTTGCCGAACAGGCGCAAAGCTGGCGAATCGAATCTTGTCTGATGCCCAGGGGGAGTTCTGTTTCATGAGCTTGATGGACTCCTGGAATTGCGGCAGGTCGTGCTGCTGGGCATACAATTTGACCTTTCGCTCAGAGTTGATGATGGTCAGTTTGTGGTGGTGGCTTTTCTTCGACGACTGGGGGTCGTCGAGGAAATCGTCCCCCTCGGCGACATCGGGGCCCTCCTGGTCAGACTTGGCCTTCTTGGAACCCTTTCGCCCGACCTGCTTGAGACCCTTCTTCTTGGCAATAATCTCAAATTTGAAGTCGACGAGGACGACATCACAGATGTCGATGCTCTCTGGGGAGTCAACACACGCTATATAGCTCTGTCGAATCAAGAACCACTTGCGATCTCTTCGAGTAACAGACTTGGCCGGGTTGGCGATGCCATTAGCTGGCCGAATCTGCATGAAGCCTTCTTTTCCGTGATAGCCGCCCTCCGCAGCGAGGCGCACGCCCAGCGCGGACAGTTCAAAGAAACGACAGAGGCGGTTGCTGTCTGGCCTGAACATGAGCCAGCGTATCATTTCTCGAAGATACTTCTCCAATGACCGTCGCTGGAATGTGACGTATTTGCGCTTTGCTTCGTCGGCATCCCTAGTAGCCTGGTCTTGGGCGTCGGTCGCGGCACCGGTACCATCCTCAGGCATTGAGGTGTTGCGCCTTGGACTTAGGACATTCATGCGCGAGGCCCTGCGCCTCTTCCCCGAACGGCCCTCCGCTTCGGTGCCCGTGCCCTCGGCGGCAGTCATCTCGCCGGCTGTGGCCTCACCGGCCGTCATTTCGCCGGACGCCATAGCGTCGGGAGCCTCAGCAGGGCGGTTCTCGTCTTCTTCATCACTGAAGTCCATTGCTTTGATACTCCGCAAGTAGGGAAAGGCCTTGGCCGGGAATTTGGGTTGCTTTGGTCCTATGCGAGCTCCAGGACGCTTCAGTCTTTCGGTGGTGACGCTGCCTTTGTACTTGAGATGCATGCGTACGATGTCTCCAATACTCTTCTTCACTGTCCATATCATTCGATTCGGCCCATTACCATACTCGAGGTGGATGGTGAATAGGGTGTGTCGCTCGCTGTCGCCTCGAACCACACTGTCGCTGATGTTGACGCGGACCTGCTCGAGAAGCACGGGGATTTTCTTGTGGCCGTGTTCGTCACGCTGGAGCATGCTTGCAAACATGACCACCGCCGGCGCACCAGCTCGGAGCTCACCCATAAGTTCAGTAGACTTGAGGTAGTCGATACGCTCGCCTTTTCTGTGCCGCAGAAGACCCAGAGTATTCTTAACTTGTTTCCATCTGTGGCCGCCGAACGTTGAGTATCGCTCCCCTCCGAAGCGTGGCCGCCGGGGCGTCTGCAAGGCGTCACCATCTGACATGCCTCCACCAGCAAAGACGCTCATTCCACGAAAGTGGCTCCTCCGGGCGGTGTCGACGACATTGTCTGCTTCCTCCGCATCGACTGATCGACCCAGGTGTGAATGACCCCGCATGGCGGAGGGCCTAGCAAACTCGCGTGCTTCGGATTCTGACACAGCACCACGGTCGCGAGGGTCTGGCATTGTCGAGCGACGTGGCAGGGAGGGAAAGCGGCGGGCGCTGGGAGAACCTGTGCGCGCCTTGGGTGTCGAAGGAACCGAGCCGGAGAACTGCCCTATGCGCCTCGGCAAGCGGCGCTTCTTCTTCGCAAAAGCGCCATTAGATGGACGCGGAGTGGACTCGTCCGCGGTCTCCTCAACATCGGCATCGTCGACATCACTGACGTATTGGTGGACATGGAGCGGGGGCTGGGGCCCTTCTGCCGCCATTGGCGTCGGTATGGGCGTGTTGAGGATATTAGGGTACTTCTAGGAGTCAATCGAAACGCTGGACGGTTTCCTATGCTGTGAGAACGCAGTTCGTTGATGGCGTTGGAAAGGAGGTACAATATGGAAGCGAATGGGCACGCGGTCGGTCCCAGGCGGTGCCTTGACAGCCACCTCTGAAGTGAGAGACGGGCTTTGGACGATGCTGGAGACGGTCGTGCAAGAGCCTTGGGCGAACAAACAAAGTGTAGGCCACTCTAAGGTCTCGAGTAACGTGGCTGCAAGTCGGGGAGAGGTGACAACGAGGACGGGGACAGACCACGGTCTTCGAGCCTCGGAAACTATGAAGTCTCCCTTTCCAGGAGATTTGGCGATGGTTAATTAGGAGGTCGTCAGCAATCTGGCTAACAACAAGCTGGTGGAGACTAAACTAGGGGTCGTACAAGGATGTTTCAGTGGAGGCAGGCAGGGGGGCCTAAGGTCCACCGTGGGCTTTGGCCAAATTCAGCGAAGCCAGTGTGTGGAGTACGGAGTATGTACGGAGTACGGACTACGGAGTACCTCTGTGGCACGGAGTACCTACCTCCAGCCAGCAATCTTGCATGCAGCTGCATCCGTATGTATGTACAAGTGATGTCACCCCAGACTACCTAGCCATCTCCATAATATGGATACTCAGGTTACATGGAGACATCTGTAATACCAGTTGACCCAGCCAACGGTGCCCCGCGGCGTGGTTAATGGGAAGGCGACGTGTCGTTGGAAGACTGTAGTGGTAGCAGGTGACTGAAGCCCATCTCAAATGCTCTCGAGAATCAGTCAAAAATGACTACGGACAACCCACACTGCGCAATCTCCTTCCATGTAATGGGGACCTGCAAGCCACAATGTCCAAAATGGCGATAATCCAAATGATATGATGGCCAAGCCGTGGCACGTTGGGCTCATCTGCACAAAAAAACTCAAGCCTATCTACCCGTCGGTATGCTACTGGGGAATTGGTTCTCCTATGTCTTACCACAAATTGAAATGTAGCTTGCAGAAATTTCTCTTTAAAGTACGTAGATGAGCCTCTCGTCACAACGTCCACGAGCCAGATACAACGAGCGATGCCCAATGGGCCAGTTTCTTGGCCAGGCGAGGCGGTCGTGCAGGCCCCCAAGGACAACGACCTGTGAAGTATCCTGCCCTTGTGGTGAAAGGGTCGTAAAAGTGCGTTGTGTGTCAGCAGCACACCGTTCTAAGTTCCGGGCCAAAGGCCATGCCTGCTACAAGCTGATGCAAGCGTATTGCGACACTTGGAAACGTGCTTTCTAAACTTACATCTAAATTTCACGGGATTGGTTCGCTGGTTTTAGATGTCAGGGTGTTTTGTACCCTCCGTACTTCGCGCCATAACCTTGGAATATGGCTCTGGAACTCATCTGTTCTGCCGTGGTTTGTTTGGCGCATCATAGAGCTTACGAGACCATCTGCTACTGCTTAAACATGACAATGTACTACAAGACGAATTTCAATAATATTTAAACAAATTCAGTCCCAGCCAATGGGTAAGAATCTACCTAGGTACCTAGGTAGGTCTAGAATGTCCTGGAGACTAGAGAAAGTCCAATTTTCATTGGTCAACCCAACCCCCCCCCCCTCCTAAAAAGCCCCCCACGGCTAGCTGATCCCAACCCTGAGATTAAGCAGGCGTGGGGTCTGATAAGAACAGGAGAGTCGCGTCCAACCGCGTTATGCGCAAGCACTTCACACATCAACGACCGGCGAAGATACCCAGGTACTCAGACGACCATGCCAAGGTAACATCATGCATTTACCAGAAGAAAGCAGATTTTTTCTAACTTCGAGTAGGGAAATCATCACGGTTCAGGCAGGCCAATGCGGCAATAGCAGTCAGTAACTCATCCATGTTGACTACAGGAGTCTGGCCCGGCACCCTACGGACCTTCAGCACCCACTGATGCTGACAGCTCCCAGTTGGCAGTCAGTTCTGGCAGCAACTTTGCCAAGAACACGGAATCGGCCAGGACGGCAACCTCGAGGATTTCGCGACCGAGGGCGGTGACCGGAAAGACGTCTTCTTCTACCAAAGCGACGACACACGGTACATTCCTCGGGCTATTCTCATCGACCTGGAACCACGTGTAATCAACGGAATTCAGACTGGCCCTTTCAAGAACATTTATAATCCTGAGAACTTCTATGTCGGCAAGAATGGTGTCGGCGCTGCCAACAACTGGGGTGATGGGTACCAGACGGGCGAGACTGTATGCGAGGATATAATGGAGATGATAGACCGCGAAGCCGACGGCAGTGACTCGCTTGAGGTTCGCTAATTTACGAAATCCATGGCTTGGGGCTGTCTCTAACGTACTGCACAGGGATTCATGATGCTGCATTCTATCGCTGGCGGCACAGGGTCTGGTCTGGGGTCGTTCCTGCTCGAGCGGTTGAATGACAGGTTCCCCAAGAAGATCATCCAGACATACTCCGTGTTCCCAGACACTACGAACGCCGGGGACGTTGTCGTGCATCCCTACAACAGCATGCTGGCAATGAGGCGGCTGACGCAAAATGCCGACTCGGTAGTGGTTCTCGACAACGGCGCGCTGTCTCACATTGCCGCCGACAGACTGCACGTGCAAGAGCCGTCCTTCCAGCAGACCAACCAGCTTGTATCAACCGTCATGTCTGCCAGCACAACAACACTACGATATCCGGGCTATATGCACAACGACCTCGTCAGCATATTGGCCTCGCTGATTCCAACACCTCGGTGCCACTTCTTGATGACCGCATACACACCATTCACAGGCGACCAGGTTGAGCAAGCCAAAACGGTGCGGAAGACGACTGTGCTGGATGTCATGCGGAGACTGCTGCAGCCCAAGAACCGGATGGTCTCGACCGTCCCGGGCAAGAAGAGCTGTTACATATCTATCCTCAATGTCATCCAAGGAGAGGTTGATCCGACAGATGTGCACAAGAGTCTTCTCAGAATACGTGAGCGCAGGCTGGCCCAATTCATTCCCTGGGGCCCGGCCAGTATACAGGTTGCCCTCACAAAGCGGAGCCCTTACATCCCCATGAGCCACCGTGTGAGCGGTCTCATGCTGGCCAACCATACAAGCATTGCAACTGTAGGTACCTGCACGGTTACCCCTTGTCGATTGATGATTTTAATATGCTGTGCAGCTCTTCAAGAGGATTGTCAGGCAATACGACGGTATGCGCAAGCGCAACGCGTTCATGGAGGGATACAAGAAAACTGCCCCATTTTCCGACAATCTCAACGAATTTGACGAGTCGCGGGAGGTTGTGGCCGACTTGATTGCCGACTACGAAGCCGCCGAAAACGCGGATTACCTCAACCCGGACCTGGGCGAGAAGGCCACCTCGGCCGAGACCGACAGGCGTGTTGCCTAGAGGGAGTAGGTCGTTGCGATATGACCAAGGTTATTGATTGAGATTCGTGCCACGGCGTTTGTGAGGGATTAAAACCGGACTTGTTCGACTGCATATGACTTCACAAGATCCTTCTGAGTGCATTGGGCCGCAGGCGTTTGTGGGGAGATACCAGGCTTAAAAGACCCATGTCAGGCAGGACATGATTAATTCTCAAGGTTCCGGGATGGCCCGCCCCTTTTATTTCGAAGCAACGCTACTACATGTGTCTTGCCTGCCTGCCAGCCTGCTCGGCCGGAGGCTTGCGCTGTTTATGCCCTATGTGTCATGGCAAAACTCTGCGTGAGATCTACCTGGCAGCAATGGTTCCATCCGATTCTGGAGGATAATTACACAGTAACAAGTGGTGTCGTGTGGGGCTGGATGAGGCTGCATCCTACATGTGTAGGCTCGAGCCTGAGTGAGTGCCCCACCATTTACGTCAACTGGGCGTAGTTGAGTGACGTAGCTTCCCTAAGAGCTACACCATCAACTACTTATATAAGATCTTTTTTTTCGGGTCGCAACAGCCTGTCCTTTTTCCGCCTCATCACCATCATCAACAAGATACCCAGAAAAGGCAGAAAGTCTTCAAAACCAGCAAAACTCAACCACCTCAAATCTTAACACTCAAACAACCAACCAATAATCACCCCCCAACGACTCAGTAAGTTACTGGCTGCCTCTCCATTCTCTGAAAATACGCGGTCGAGCACTCCGCAGACGCTTTCTTTCTCTCCAGAGTTCAGTAGCTGACATCACTGTGCAGAGATGACTCAATCCAAGGCCGACAAGATCAACGAGGCTCAGTCCAACCTGCCTCTCCCCGAGCAGCCCCCAGTCGCGTCTGACTGGCAATCCGCCGACGCCCGCAACGTCAACGTTGGCTCGGGCCGCGATGTGACGAGCGGCATTTCGACCGGTGACGCCTCCACCGCTGGCCTTCGCGAGCCCGCCACCAAGTCCTCTGAGGCGACTGACATGAGCAACATCGGTCGCGAGGGCAAGGACAACCTGGACGGCCCTCCCAAGGACGCCGCCGCGCGTTAGGTGCCTACCTCAAGCCCTTTCGCCCCCGCCTCCAAAAAACAAGCGGAGCTTGGGTTGATTTCTCGTGGTTTGGCGTTCTCTGGAAGGAAGGGGCATGGATGGAATGGGATGACAACAGGGCATAATCCTGCCTCTGCCATGAGGGTCTGAGCACATCGAAGATCCTCTTAACTTTAAGTATGGAATGGCTTTTTGGCATGTCAAATGGAATACATTGCATTGACCAACTACTATGGATTCCTTCCACAAGACGTATCGTTGAAATCCCCCTTTAACAACGGTGAAAAGTATAAAGTACTTGTGCGAACATCTTAAGACTGTCTATTGTCCCTAGCCCTTGAGTTGAATATTCAAAGGGATTTCGGTTCTGATGATCTTTTGATTCAGTGCAGAAGATACCTCAGTATGCCTCAATGCACAGGGTACATTCTTTCAAAGCTTCATACTGCGCGTCTCTGCTATCATAATGATCATTTCTGTACGTCAGGTCCCAAAGTCCGTAAGTTGGCAGGTTTCAATGTTTGACCATCTTTAAGTGTTTAGTTACCACTGCATAAAGGGACCGCATGCCTTCGGGTTATATGCGTATTAAGAACGAAACCACCTAAGATTATTAATAAGATTATTTATAGAATTAGGTTATATCATTAGCAAGAAATAGTCTTTAACTCTATCATTTTTAATTAATACTTTTATTAACTTAGTAATAAATTAATTACATATTAAAGTTTCGGAATAAAGTTTTACTTAAGGGCTTAACTAATATTTAAATACCTTTATAATTTAAAGCGAATTTAATACTATAATTTATATAACTTTATAATGACTAGGGAGTTAATTTATTACTATATAAACGAAATTAGTTTTTAAAAAGCGAAGACTATAAATAAATACTAATATAAGGTAAGATATATTATTAATTACGAATAAAGAGTACTTTTAATAACTTTATTAAAGTTAGTAAAATAAAAAGCTTTAATTAAAATAGTATATTAATTTAAAATTATTTTATTTCAAAAGTTAAGTTTTAAGAATAAGAAAAAATTAAACTTCAAGTTATTAACTACTTATATTCTTTAAGTTCCTCTATTAAGCTAGAACTATAGTAAGTATTCTAAAGGGATAAGATATAATATATCTTTTTA
>MAVT02001070.1:0-15367 GCA_001702395.2 Diaporthe helianthi | reverse complement strand
TTAGTTATACTATTATACTATTATATTTCTAATATTACATATTTATTATAAATAAAATATTTTTATAAATTAAACTTATCTTTTAAGAATAATATAAAAATGTAATTTATTATAGTATTAGTTATAATATTATCTAAACTTTTTATTAATATTTAAATGTTTACTTAAATTAAATAAATAAATAAAATATAAGTAAGTAAGTAAGTTAGGTACCTAGTAGGGTGTGTGAGGTATTAGGGAAGTAGGTGTTTTCCTAGTAAGAAAAAGTGTAAAAACGTAAAAACAGTCGTTTTGTCGCAAAAGTCGAGTTGGTCCAGTGTAGACGATGGGTAGGGGGAGCCGGCAGGAGCGTAGCTTGCACACACTAGTGATATTCCGGGTGTGGCTCAACGGCGACTGTTTCTGGCTCGGTGTTCGGATATCGCTTGGCGGGTCCCGGTCAGCGGCCAGAAGGCACCACAGTATCTCATCTCCGTCGCTGGCAACGGTGCCGTGGCTGGATTGAGTCAGGATAATTGAGATGGATTGTCCAGTGTCATGGCCGTACAGATAGGTCATTGTGTCGTTTGGCAGTCAACATTCGCATGCAAATATTCGCTCATCGTGCGGAGTGGCGGCCATGCAGCTAGCACAGCGACGGCCGCTTCCTTTACTATTTTGGCGGTTGTGGGCAGGCAGGCCCCCCTGCCTGTGGAATCCTGATTTCCTGACGATGCGGAGCCATGTTATCGAGGTTGACGAGTAGCCGAGGGACTTTGCGCGTGGTCGGAGTTCGGGTGCGTGGCTGGCTCCCCAATCCCGCCCGTACCTGCAGCCTATTGATCGCCTCCCTGAAACACTGGCGACTCTTTGTCGGGGGTGTTCATGGAGACCGATTAGACTCGCCAGTGCATATACTTCGTAGACCTGTTTCGAAACCAATGCACGGTCATGGGCCAATTCTGGGAGGGTGAGAGAGGATGACTGTGTTGACAAAAGTGAAGACGCAAGCACATGCATGGATCCGACGTCGCGAAGTCCAGAGAGAATCCACCCAGTACGGAGTAAATCCATGAGGTCGGGACAGAGAGAGAAAGGGGTAAGACGGCATTATCCGTCCCGGCTCCGTGGGATATTACTTCGCAGAGGTCTCGCGAGAGAAGTAGAGTTGTCACATTTTCGATAAACTCGTCAGGTGTTCCTTGCACTCATCATGCCGTGGACCAGCCCCAGGGAGAGATGATCTTGTTCAGGAGCATTTGCACTTTCTTGGGCCCATCAAGAATCGTCCAACAAGAGGTTGTCCTGTAGGAGGTTGTCCATGAGGAGGTTGTCTGATAGCACATACACGTGTATTTCACGGTCTGAAGAGCGAGTGGGTGGGTGGATGTGTATCTCAGATGTTCGTAGTATCGGTGCGGTTTCTTAATTGACATAAGATTTCGTTAAACCTTTGGCCAAGCCAACCAACCACTTAGCGATCCCTGCCAGGAGTCAGAAAACGTGGAACTCAATAACATTTGTCGGGCCCAAGCAGTTTGGCCCAGTCTACACGTGTACACGTGTAGAGATGACAGACAGCAAGGTGGGTGGATCAAACCGGGTACACTGTATGAGCACGGGTTACTCCGTACTCAGTTTGGCAGCTGCACACAGTCAATCCGCCACCCAACGAAGAACCATCCCCCGCATACGTCACTAACCCTCGCCTAGAGCTCTCTCAGCCTCGCCACTGTCCTAAGCCTTGGCTTGACCTAACAGGTGGCGTTGCTTTTTGTTTTCACATTTTTATCCTAAGACTCGGCTACGTCTCTTGGTTTCCTCAGAATACTGTAACAAAGACCGCACCCACTGGGGGGGAGACCTTATATCCCACAAAACTAGGGCTTGACTTTGAACCTCCTCCACCACCACGAGCACCCCCCGCATCCCCGCCTGCCATGCGCGCCCTCACCTCCACCGCGGCGGCCCTCGCCCTCCTGGCCACTTCGGCAGGAGCCGCCGAGGCCAAGCCCCGCGACGCCATCCTGCTCTCCCAGGTTGAGTCGCTGACCCTCCGCGCCGACAGGCAGACCACCCACCGCCGCGCCCCGGCCGTGCCCCAGCTCAAGTGCGTCTCGCCCCAGGGCGTCTGCTCAAAGTACAAGATCGACGTCATGCGCTGCGAGAACAAGGGCTCCGGCTACGACGACGGCGACGTCCAGTGGAGCTGCTCCGCCTCGCTGCCCCCCGAGCTGAAGCTGGGGTCTACTGATGTGGTGCGTGACGAGTTCGCCTCTCCGCCCCCGTCTGCCTGAGAAGGGACCCGGCGAGACTGGCTAGCTGACACTGGAACGTTTAGATATGCGAGGGCTATTCCTCACCAGGCGACCCGTACGTCTTGAAAGGCAGCTGTGCCGTAGAGTATCGCATGTCCCTGACGCGTGAGGGCGAGGAGAAGTGGCCCGACCTAGGCGGCGGCGACGGGCTCGACAGCGGCGGGGGCGCAGGCCTGGCAGGCTGGGTGTTTTGGGTCATCTTCTTTGCTGTCCTGGCGTTCATTGTCTATAACGCCTTCATCAACTCGCGGCGCCGCGGCGGTGACAATGCACCCTGGCCGAGGCAGAACAACGGTGGCGGTTACTGGGGAGGCGAAGGAGGAGGAGGCGGTGGCGGCGGCGGCGGATTCGATGATTTTGGCAACGACGACCCCCCCCCGCCTTACCCGGGCACAAACAACAACAGCAACAAGTCTAGGCGCTCTGGCGGGAGCAGTGCACAGCGAGGAGGTAATGCGCAGCAGGGCTGGCGTCCGGATTGGTGGAGTGCCGCCGGAGGAGCTGCCGCCGGAGCAGCAGCGGGATACGGTGCCGGGAGGATGGGTAGGAACAACAATAACAACACTCGCGGGTATGGGAATTACGGGAGCACCTGGGGCAGTGGAGGAGGGGGCTCGTCAAGGTCCGGCTCGTCAGGCTCGAGCAGCGGTTCTGCCGTCAGCAATTCTCGCTACGAGAGCACGGGCTTTGGCTCGACCAGTCGTCGCTAGGACGCTTATGTGCTTTCAAAAGTCGACTGAATTCAGAGCGTTTTCGCCCCAGCCCTATGGATTCACCCCCCACCCCCCGCATCCACAAACAAGACCGCAAGTGCTGTCTGTCTGCTTGCTGTCACCGGCTCCCAGGCACACAACTGACCACGGACAATGTTCGGAAGCGCCAGGAGGGGGGTGACCATATCAATTAGTCTATGTGCAAGTGCATGGCGGCATGCAAACCGCAAGGACCTCAGAGCATCTGGTAGGATCTCGCCCGTCCGATATCCATCTAACGTACCCTGAACACTGAAGGTTCCGACTCGGAACGCCTCGTGGTTTCTGCTCCTCGACTCCGCCTGGGTATTTTTTCTCTGTACAATAGTGCCTCGTTAATCCAAACATCGCATTTTATTCGTACGAGTCGCAAAGGCACAGCAAAGTCCGTGACGCACCCAGGCGCAGACCGTCCACCCAATCAGGTTAGATAGATGGGCATGATATCTGGCCGGTCATATGGCTTGCTGCAGTTGGGGCATTTCCTCAGCCGGTTGGTAAGACGTGCCTCTGCGCATTCTCTGCAAAAGATATGGTTGCAAGTCCTGAGCATGGAGTTTTTGGGGTTCAGTTGGCAGATGGAACAAAGAGCGATTTGCTGAAAAACGCATGTCAGTACTAGATCAGAAAGGACAATCCTTGTGTGCGACTTACTCTCAAATCGTTCAGCTCGCTTGAGGACTTGCCGAAAGCCTTCTTCTTCCACGTATCCAGGTCTTTTTCGGCATGCTCAAGCCGCACCTTGAGTCTCTCGCCCTCTGTCTCGAGGCTGTTTGCCTTCTCCTTCTCTGCGATTGCCACAGCGTCCTTTGATTTGACCAAGTTCTGCAACTCGGTAATTTGAGACTTGACGCTTTCGGCCCGTCGGATAGCGTCGGCGCTCGAAGACTTCATATTCCGACTCTCTTCAAGAACGGCCACATTGGACTGTTTCAGATCCGTGAGTTGCTTCTCCAGATTGCTGATCAATGTGCGCGCCTGTGTGTCGTGTTCCTTGAGTGCCGCAATGATCTCAGAACTCTTGCCGTTTTGCTGTCGAAGGGTCCTTATTTCATTGTTGCGTATGTCCGCATCTTTCCGGGCAGCAAAGTATTTCTGATCGGCTTTGCTCTTCTCCTGTATGAGGACCGCCATTCGCTCTTCGGTCAAGTGCTGATCCATAACCTTCTTTTTGGAAATGCCCATAGAGCGCTTGTAGGCCTTCTCCATGGACGGCAATTCCTGGTTGATCGACTGGAAGTCCTTCTCCAGTTTCAGGAATTTCTCCCGCAATTCCTCCACGGTGATCGATTCGAGGTCGGAGCGAGGCTCGGACGCGGGCGCATCCGGGCTTGGACGGAGTCGCTCCAGTTCCATTTCTAGGGCAGCGATACGGTCCTCCTTGGCGCCTATCAGTTCCTTGAAGTTCTCCAACGAGGTTCGTTCCTGCTCCTGCTGGGCTTGGCGGATGCCCTTGTCAGCAAGTAGTTCGTCCCTCTGCGAGCGCACGCGAGTAAGATCCGTTTCCCTGATCTGAATTTGCTCTTCGAGATCTGCCGTAACGTTTTGTGCCTCGCGCTCCAGTTGGCTTCGGAAAGATGTCCTCTCGGCTTGTAGTTTCTCGGCCTCGAGGCGGAGCTGCTTGTTGGTGGCCTCCAAATCGTTGACTCGTTTGATGAGATCCTCGTTCTGAGACTTGAAAGTCTTGAATACGTCCGTACGCACAAACTCTTCGTCTGTGACGCCCTCACGCTTAATTCTCAACGTCGAGTTCTCATCTTTGAGGGCCTTGATCTCCGAGATTGCGGACTCCAGCTGTTCTTTTTGCTTAGACATCACAGCAACGGCTTCTTGATATTTCATGTGCAGGCTCTCGTCATGCCCATTGCTGTCACCTTTGTCGTCGCCATTTTCTGCCGTGGTGGCGACGGCTCGACTAGTTGAGGAGGCAAGGGCGGCTTGCTCAAGCTTCTGAACTTGTGCGCTCCTTGCGCGATCCAACTTCTTCTCAGCCTTAACAACGCGAAGCATGGCTGCATCCAGGTTTGCCGAAAGCTCTTCCTTCTTATGGGCGAGGCTTTCCAGCTGTACCTTGTACTCCTTTTGTTCGGCAAGAAGAGATTTGATCTTGGACTCCATCTCAGCAATTTCGGGCTTGACGTCACCACGGTGGGTGGCCAGGCGATTGAATAGGGATTCTAGGATTGACTTGATCGCCTTGCCGTTCTCGGCGAGGTGTCTCTGGAAGAGCTGAACATCTTGGGAGCCAAGTCCTATGGACGGGGACAAGTCTGCAAAACCAGTCTGATCAGGAGAGTGTCCAGGAGGCATAAAGTTGGCTGGTGAGCTTACCGTGGGTGTCTGACTTCTCGGTAAATGTGCCTTCGGCGACCAGCTCCACCTCTTGCAAAAGCTTCAACACGTCAGCTGAGCCTCATGATGGCGGGGTCTGAAGGGTAATCTCACCTGCAGCCACCACGCGTCAATGGTTCTGAGATGGACATCATAGTACTGGTACTGCTTCCCAAGTTCCTCAAGACGGGCTTCTAGTTGTGATTTCTCTCTCTTGTACTCAAGCATCTGCCGATATATTGCATCTTTTTGAAATGCCTGGTAGCCCAACAGTCAGCACATATCCCTTCGATAGACAGCGTCGAGCGGACGGGGAGTGTAGCGACCATTCAGGGTAGAGTAGGAGAGGATGCCAGCGGATGGTTGAGAGGCATTTGAGGACCTGAGCGCTCGGCATGCTGCAGCCAGCAAGCCATGCATTAGCACTGAACCAGTGGGCAAATCCTCACGGTAAGTTGAACCCTGAGAGACGGCAGATACTGAAGATCACAGCCTCCACCTGTGTGTTTGTGGTATTGCACAGCATGTTTGGAAAGGGTTTGATGGGTGGCGATGATGAGGGGGGAGGTAGTTGGTGTGGTGATGGTTGAACAGAGACCAACGTCACTTACCTCAATCCAAGCCTCATCCTTCATGTCAAGGGTGTCGTCACGAGACTTGCTACTGCCATTGACCTGATGTCGCTTGCTAGGAGGAGCTAGGTCATCGGCTTTGTGGTTGACAGGTCTCTTCCTGTCCTCCATCTTGACGACTGGAGATGCAGGGAGAGTGGCCGAGGGAGAAGTGGCAACAGGCATGAGAGACGTCGGTGAGCAGGCTGCAGGCTAGGGAAGGGGTCGCTGCAGGAAATCAGGTGTTGACCGGAGAGAAAGAAGGCATGGACTCCAGATGGATCCTAGATCCGGGCGATGACCTGGGTCGAGCTGTTGTGGTGATGATCATCAAAGAGCGTGCACAGGCCGGTGGGAGGTGGGAGGTGGACGGGTGGAAGTTGAGGACATTGATTAAAGATGGAGTTTTCACGAGTCACCCAGTGCCAGCAGTGCTTCCTTGTTGCAGGTCCAAAGGCGTGTCGGAACTGCGCTAAGAGGGAGGGGGACTAGTACCAATCCGAGGATACAAGGGTACCGCATCCCACTAAAAGTTACCTGCCAGTCAACCATCTATCACCCGCATCTTCATTTTCAATCCCAACCCCTCGTTGCCGATTCCAAGACTGCCACAACCTCTCCTTTTTTGGCTTTGACGCCTCACTTTCTATTTGAGTACCTGCTTGACTGCAATGAAGAGTCGGCCACACAAGGAACGCGCACAAAGAGGCCTCCACGACGGAGGCTAAGGAAAAGAACGCAGGATGAGTTCGATGCTGAAGAAAGGCACAGGTGCCTTCAAACCCAAGGCGCCGATTGCGAGAAGACGGCCTGGCCCTGCTGGCCCTGCTGTGGCTGCCGCCGCTGCCGTCACTGAAACGCAAACTGCGACACCGTCTGGCCAGGAAAACCCAACCGATGCTGGTCGTGATGATGCCAGCTCCTCTAACTTTGTCGAGTCGAGAGTCGAGCCACCGAGCCAACCCACCATCCCGACTGCCCCGACCGAATCGCCAGCCCCACCCAGTGAACCTGAAGCTTCCACGATGAGCAATCGAAGAACAAGGAGCCCTGAAGCAAGAAGGACCAGAAGTCCTGAGGTCAGGCGAGATGTGACTGCTAAGAAGAGTTCGGCGGTAGCTCAACCTCAGAACTCCACTGCCCCCACCACCGCAGACACAACGAGCCTCACCCCAAATGACGCGTCCCGTCCAGAGTCCTTGGCTGAGACAGCGACGAATACCACGGCCAATTCGGAGCAGGTTGAAAATGGGTCTGGTCAGGCACGAGTCCCTTCAGAGCCATCCAGGCCAACGTCTGGTCAAGCAGACGCGGCGGCGAAAACCAAGCCCACACCGCGCAAAAGAGGCCCATCTACGCTCAAGCCAACCGCCGAGCTTACCGGTCCATCTCCCGTTCCCAACCCAGATGTCGCGTCGACGTCTTCTACAAGCGCGTCAGTAACACCATCACTTGACAATGGTGAGGGATCCTCGACCACGGCCAAGCCACAGCCAAAGCCAAAGCCAAAGCCAAAGCCAAAGAAACCAGCAGCAAGGCAAACCAGGAAACGAAAGGCACCTGCTGGGACGGCTGAGAGCGAGGCAGAAATCGGCACAGAAACCGCAGGCCCACCCAAGAAGAGAGCACCACGGACGAAGAAGGCTACTGCAAGTGGTGGAGAAGATACAACCCAGGCTAGCGATGCCGAGAATGGTGAGGTTGCGGCACCCAAGAAGAGGGCGACACGAAAGAAGAAGGCGGCAGCCGCTCCAGGCAGCGGGGAGGGTGGAGAGGCAACCAATGGGGTTGACCCTACCGACACCGAAGGCGAAGAGACGGAGGTGGCCAAGAAGGCCCGGAGGAAGCGATCCGTGACGCCTGAGGATGCCGAGCAGCAAAAGGTCGACCACGAGCAGATGGTCATGAGCGAGTTGACGAGGGACCTCAGGATCGGTGCCAAGTTTAGCAAGTACGATGAGCTGCGTGAGAGAATGCGCAAGAAGCGGGCGCGCCAGCGACTCATCAAGCTGGGCAAACTCCCCCCAGGCGAGGAGCTGGGTGACGAAAACGCATCCGAGTCGGGCACGCCGGCTCCGGACGCGGCCGACAAGCCCGCGCCGGCGGCGCCGCGAGTGGTTGTGCAAGAGAACCCCGCCGACTCGGTCCCACAGCTCGAAATAGTGGACGGGCATATCCGAATCAACGAGGCATCGATGCAATACGACCGGCATGCGGCGGCGGACCAGGCGCGCGGCGTGGTGTTCGAGCAGGAAGAAGACGACTTCACGACGCCGGTGACACAGCGGACGTACATGCGGCGGCAGCCTCAGGGCAACTTCTGGACCGACGAGGAGACGATCAAGTTCTACCACGGGCTGCGCATGTTCGGCACGGATTTCAATATGATCTCCAAGATGTTCGGAGGCGCCAAAAACCGGCGGCAGGTGAAACTCAAGTTCAACCGCGAGGAGCGGGCCAACCCCGTTGCCGTCAACAAATGCATCATCGGTGAGAAGGACGTGCCCATGGACCTGGACGCCGTCGACGGCGCCGACGACCTCGAGGAGTCCCAGGCCATCAACGACGAGCTGGCCCGCCTCAAGGCCGAGCAGGAGGCCGAGACCAGGAGGCAGGAGGAGGAGGAGGCCGCCACCAACCGCCGCAAGAAGGACGAGCTCTTTGGGCGGAGGAAGGGCGAAAGGGTGCCCAAGCCCGGCCACGACGGCCCGTCGCACGACGGCGACGCCGACAACCTCGCCGGCGACCCCTTTGGTGGCGCCGCAAACAACAACAGCGTCCCCGGGGCGGCGTACGGCGTCGGCACTGACCCTGACGTCATCGACGAGACGGACCTGCCCGCGGCGGCGACTGCGCGCAAGGGGCGTGGTGGAGGCAGAGGCCGCAAGGCGCCGCAGACGTTTGCGGGCGGCATTGGTGGCTGAGCGGCTGGTTTTCTCGTGCCTTTTCCTCTTTTTCTATGGCGTACGTGTGTGTGCATGAAATGCGGTTTGGTACAAGATACCCGCGCCTTTTCGTCAATTCTATGGAAGGTTTTGGCCACGGTCATAAAAAAAGGAGTTACTCTTATTCGTTTTGGGGACAAGGAAGGGCCCGGGACAGTTGGTAAGGGACGGGTGAAGTAGGATGAATACACATGCAAAAGAATGGGCTCAATGCCTTTCGGCGCGGAGGAAGGTCTGCGATAGCTGAGAGGATTGGGTTCTTTTGTGCAATTCTACCATGAGACCTGCGAGGCCACTTAGAATCAAAAGGATTGAAAGTCCTTGAGTCACGAATTTGGATCTGAATTTTCCGTGTTTTATTTCCGCCGACTACAGAACAAAACAACCTTGGTCAAAGCTTTCCTCATCCTTGCTGTCTGCCGTCGCCCAACGCGTGCGAGGCCATCATCCACTCAAAAGTGCTAAGGCCTGAGGGCTAAAGCAAATCACCGCAGACTTGTATTTTTGTAGTGACAACTGTAAGCATGTAGCCGCGTCGATAGGTGCCGATTGAGGCGCACGGGACCAAGGCCCATCGTCTGTGCCATCGTCTGTGAGATTGTGCCTCCATTCTTCTCGGGGGAACTGCTCCTCACCATATCCCTTCGCGGGACCTATTACCCCAATACCAGCTCGTAAAGCTCACAACGCCATTGGTGCCCGGTTACCTCAGCCTACTTATCCTCCTTCCGAGAACCGTGTCTGAAGCATTAAGTTCGCCAAAGGGGAGATGATTACTGGGCATTAGGAGGCTCGTCATCATCAGGCTGGTCGAACAGGAAGTTGGCAGCGAGCTCCTCGTTCTTGTCGCACGCGAAGTAAGCCTGGATTGCCTGGTCACGGTCAAAGCCAAGGCGGCAAAGCTGTCCCCTTGTTAGCATGATTTATTCAAGTGGAGAAGGAAGCACAGATTACACACTCGCTCAATAGCGTCCCGCTCCTCCTCGGTCACGGCAATGGCCTGAGCTCCCGGAGGCAATGGGGCATCGTCATCAGCATCCTCGCCCAGCAAGCTGAGGAATTGCTCGGGGTTCTGGGCAATGAGCTGGGCCAATTGGGGGTTGCTAGCTCCAAGCTGTTGCAAAATTGGCTCCAGCATCTGGGGCTGCTGTTGGACAACTTGGCGAAGCTGTTGGAACTGGGGGTTGTGTCGCAGGAAGTCCAGGTTACCAAGTCCTTGCCCGCCGGCGGCTGCGGCTGCCACGGCGGCAGCGGCTCCCGCCCCGGCACCGCGGGCCCCAGCACCGCCAGAGCCACCTTGACCCTGTTGTGCGGCTAGGTCGAAGAGGTTCACACCACCATCATCACCACCTCCAGCAGCAGGGGCAGCGGCCGGGGCAGCGGGCGCAGCTGGCTGAGCTGGCTGGGCGGCTGGTGCGGGCTGCTGCTCTTGCTGCAGGTTTTCTGGGATTCCCTAGAATCTCGTCAGCCATTTGCATCCACCGCGGTGCACGGCTTTGCTCACGTTCAAGAGGTACTCGACGGCACGATCTGGGTTGTTGAAAGCGGCGCGCATGGCAGCATCGATTTGGGAGCGCTCAAAACCCATCGCCTCCATGTTTGCGATGGCCTCGGCACGCTGACCACCCAAAGCCAAGGCATTGGGGTCGTTGTAGGCGGCTTCCGAGCCACGCGCCGCAGGGGTAGGCGTGGCGGGTGCGGCGGCGGCCGGGGTACAGGTCGTCGCGGCCGGGGCGGCCGGTGGCGCTGGCGTGGAGGACTGAGCTGCTGGGGCGGGAGTTGCGGGTACGTTGGAAGACGACGATGAGGCGGCGGGTTTGGGCTCGGCTTTGGGCTGTAAGTTGTCAGCACCCGAGCCTGGCAAGAGAGGGTGGCGAATGTTGTGATGGGCCAAGTTACCTTGTTCACCACGCAGACGACAAATCCTTTCTCCTCAATCTTGTAGGATTCGACCGTGTCTTCGTCCTTCAAGATTTTGCCTAATGCCTGGTCAACGAGGTGTCCGCGCCCGAAATGGCAGGCAAGGTTTCACAAACCGGCGTGGATCAGCTTCTGCAGCTTGGGCTCCCATCCTTTCTCCTCGGAGATCTTTTGCTTGACCGTGGAGATCTAGATTGCATGCTGGTCAGCTTTGCTGGGGCTCGGTCGCATCAACGGAGGCTTCGAATGCGCCTGGCCCAGCAGCAAAAGGCGCGGGCTGGGGCCTGGAGAGGAGACCGTTGGCATACCAGGTCAGAGGGTTCGCATTCGATGACGAACTTCTGCTGCTTGAGGTCCTACAGCAATAGGTAAATGTGTCAGTGGGTGTTGCCCAAACAGAAGGGTGTGTGGCTGGGCCAATGCGAGCATGCCGTAGAGGCTAGAACATGTCTATTCACATAAAAGTCGAGCCCTGCCCGCAGGGCTGGGCATCTGACGCACCTTGAAAGTGACCTTCATGGTGGGCAAGAGTGAACCTGGTCTAGACTTCTCTTCTGTGGAGGACGCGCAGTGATGTATGTCGATGGCAGAGGGACCAAATTAGCAGGTCGTGTGGAGCGGAAAGGGTTGGAGGTTGGGAAAGGAAGGTGGATGGGATGGATGATGTCGAGGTAGAGGTCGAGTTGGGGTCCGTACAAGTCGAAGGCTGTCAGTACTGGTGTGCTGGTGGGCGGCTGGCAGCAGAGGCTGGGTCGGCCTGGCCAATGTGGGGTGGGGCAGGCTAGCGCGGCTCATGGATGCCTTGAGAGCTTGTCAGTAAGGCAGTTCAGTCTGGCCTCTTCTTATTATTATCTTATCCGCCACCCAGCATACTGTGTAACCCAACTCAACGGTGGGGAATCGATCCCGTGACGGCTTCTTTCGTTCTTTTACTGTGGTATCCCAACGTCACACCCATCGAGCTTGTCCCACGTTGCCCAGCTGCGACGTTGCTGTCCAGCGCCCCTTCCTGGGAACTAGTTTTTGCTGATTTGATATCAGCGTATCAAACACGGGCAGGGTCGTATCACGATGAAGATGGTCAGTGAATGTTTCTTTCTGTTTCTGGCTCGGTTGATGTTTCTTTGTTTTCTGCGTCGGCTTCTAGCTCGTCCCAACTGAACCTCGAGGTTCAAGCTGGACGTAGTTCTCAACAGTTCTCACATCTACGGATACACGTCACACTCATCTCAGTGATCCCAGTTAGATCTCTTCCTCCGATTTCTCTCTGCCCCTCCTGCGTCCCGCCATCCTTCCCTGCACCATCCAAGGTGCGCCGAACATTGTCTCGTCTGAAGGTGTATAAACGCCTCGCTAAAAGAAGGTGAAAAGAAATTTGGTATCAAGATGTTTTTGTATAACCCACAGCCTTCCCAGCCGGGTGAACGCGCCCCCGCCCCGCCCCCTCAAGAGACCCCATATGTACTCTCTTTTGTTTGTTCCCCCTCCCTCACTGCTGGTGAACTGAAAACCCCTGGGGCCGTCTTTAGCAAACCAGCCCATTGAAACATTAAAGTAAGGCAACTTGTGTGTCGATCATGACACATGTGACAGATGCCGGATCACGCAGCAGTGGGGTGGGGCGTGGCTGGCTCGTTTCACCAGGCCGCCCCATCCAGGGCTGCCAGCCCTGGCCCGGAAGGGCCCTCTCTGCTCTGCGTCTTTCGTGTCTGATATGTAGGCAGGCTGGTGGTGCTGGATCCGGCGTTGAGGATATAATCAGGGATGGGCGGCGTGACGTTTCTTTCCGGTGCCTCGCCCGCATCTCCAGAGTCCTCTGACTTGCTCCCGTCGCTCGCCATGCTGAAGCTCTTGTACGCCTCGCCCAAGGTCTCGACCGAGCCCGTCCTGGTCAGCGGGCTCGAAGCCACGGGGAGGCTATCGCTTCGCATGCGGCTCAGACTGCGGATTGACTGGCGGTCGGAGATTACGAAGCCGGCTTGAGGTGCGGCGATAACCACGGTCCCCGGACTCGCCAGAGGTGGCGGGGTCGGTGAGTCGGAACGAAATAGCGGGTGAATATGCGACTCGCTGGCCGATGACTGTTGAGTAAAGGCGCGTTGCGGCGGCTGTGGTGCTTGAGTACGCGTGGACGCCGGGCTAAAACTGCGGCTACGCCTCCTGAGGCGAGGGGGCTCGAGATCCAGCGGGGTTCCGGGGCTTGGGCTCCGGCTGGTGGTTGGACTCGCGGGGATCGTCTCCAGGAACCGACCTTGGGTGGCAGGCGACGACGAGTCAAGCACGGTCTGGCGATTTTGTGCATCAACGGAAGAAGTATCCCACGAGTCGAAACTTTCACCAACACCGCCTACACCCGAGCGGCTAGATTCGATGGACTCGAGAGATGGAGGACGGCGTTGGCTGCGTTGACTCCTCTGACTGCGCATGCTTCGGCTGCCGGACAACAACTTGGTCTTGGAAGAAATCGGGCGAACGACGTTGGTCAGAGACGAAGCCACAGACGAGATGGTCCCCGTGGCAGAGAACCCGCCGCTGGAGGAGGGAGGGCTCTTTGAGTCGATGGATACGTTTCGTGTGGCGGGCTCAGCCGGGCTCGTGCTCGAGTATGGCACGGTCTTGACCCGGCTTGAGGGAGAACGGCGGCCGATTTCCAACATGCTGGGCGAAGGTCGAGGACCGTCCTCTGGTGTGCGACCAGCGATGAAGCGAACGACCAGAAATATGAGCTGCGCCACGAAGGACAATGCCAGCAGTGCGGACACTCCACCAACAAACCCCACAGTGCTGTCGCCGATTGGTGCGCTGCTGGACAGGCAGATGAGTGTTGCGATAGTCAGTGCAGCCGCGACGACACAGACAACAACACTAGAGCCAAACAACAGACCGCTGACTGTCCTTGAGCCGTCTTTCCTGCAGGAGACGAAGAGGATCCACGATAGAAGGACCAGCACCGCCGACTCCGAGAGGGATGATACTATCGCGGTGGTTCGGGTTGGTGATGTGGGGTTGGAACGAGGCAGTGCGAGGATTATGTGAAGGACCAGCAATGCCGATGAGGTTGTCACGGCGAGGGCCCCAATGGCGGCTGAGGCTGATGGGCAAGACATGCTCGTTATGTTGAACTTGGTTCCGGATTCATACGTCACAAGTGACGAGTGTTGTGCGTGCCAGGGTCTGAGATAGTCTGGTGGTGGCCAGGCTGTGAGACACACGCGACGGGCCGGGTGGCGAGTAGGCGAGAACGAGCGTGGTTGATCGGTAGATCCTGTGGCGAAATAGGTATAAACGAGTGGACGAAGGTCGAGCGGCCTCACAGAAGCCGGGACCAAGCAAAGACCAGGCGGAGCCTCCAGAACAAGAGCCTAGCTTGTTCTTATTCTTGTCCAGTCAGCGAGTGCTGCGCCCCGAGTTCCAGAACAGAACCAAGATCGGCCCCTGAAGATCGCCCCCCTCGGCGCCGGTGGGTAAGGGCGCACCGTGGGTGCCGAAGCTAAAGGTCGGAAATGAATTTTGTGGTGGGGACTGTGAGCTGGGGTGCCGGAGGGCAGAAGCGAGGTGCAGAGGCCGCGTTGGAGGTTCTAGAAACCGACCGGGCAGTTCGGTGGACCTGTTATTGTGGATACTTGTGACTGGCGATGATGGCACCGGAGCAATGAGACTGGAGGATGTTGGCAGGCGTTTGTAATATCTTTCCAGGGTTTGATCAGTGTGATGAGATGATGCGGGCATGTGCAGCCCAGCCGAGTTCATCACCGTAGAGTTGGTTGGGTCTTGGTTGTGGAAGTGAGAAGAAGAGAACACCACATGTGTGCAGACGGTGGATAGTACACTAGGTAGGTCCACTTTTTTTTTTTTTTTTTTTTTGGAGAGAAAAAAAAAAAAAGAAACAACCGTGCCCTCAGGCAGGTGGGGAGAAGCCACCAAGGAGTGAGTGAGGCTTCTTGAGATCAAACTCAAAAAAAGAGAAGAACACTGTGCAAAGAGTAACACAGGCCAAAGATGAAAGATATGTAGAGATGGGTGATGTGTGAGACAAGTACGGATAGCAAACAAGGTTCTTGACTTCTTCTGGCCTCCGGGTTGGTTGGCTCGGGCTTGGTCTCATCAACGGGGGCCGCGTGGGAGTCGGTGTCTTTGAGTTTGCACAACCAGACCAGAAGTTCGGTACGGGAGGGGACACTGGTCAAACAGCACAGCTTTGCAAGGAATTCCAACGACGAGAGGAGCCAAAACAGAGCCGTAAGGAGATGACGAGGGATTGCGATGGGGACTGTATATGGGCCCTCGCGGGAGCTGGGCTCTGTGTGCCGGGGGTTGGACCCAGTGCAACGGCAGCACCGGGGAAGGACGCGTTCTGTCGCGTGTGGATCAAGGATCCAGCTGAAAATGTCCGTTCTCTTTTGTTGTGCGGCAAACGACCAGGGTATCCGGTGGGGGAAGCTGAGCCCTCCAGGGCTACTACAGTGGGTGGACAAAAGTTTCGCCACACTAAGAATCTTGAATTTAACTAC
>MAVT02001069.1:0-17062 GCA_001702395.2 Diaporthe helianthi | reverse complement strand
AAATAAGTATAAAGAAAGAAACTATTCTACTATTTTACTATTAAATAAAGGTATATGTTTTAAAGCGTTGTTGTTATTAAGGGTAGTTAGTTTATATATTCATTGTTTATCATTAATTATAGATTAGAGGAGGAATATACTAAATTACCTATATAAATATTCTCTTCCTATTAATCTATAGCCTTAAAAACCTTAATTTAGGTACTTAAAGATCCTAAAAGAAATATATATATAGGCTTATATTTCTATTGTTTATATATACTAAATGAATACTAAGAATAGACCTAGACTAAACCCTAGACTTACTCTATAAATTAGAAAGGAATGGCGCTAGCTATAGGTATATATTATACTAACTCCCTTACCTATAGGTTATACTATTAAGAAGAATAAATGTTAATATAATTGTAGAGAGACTTAAGCCCTTTGAAAAGTAAAGGCTTTTAATATGTAAAAACGTTAAGGAATAGATGTAAAAAACTAATTAGGGTAATAACTTTAAAAACTAGTTTAGGAAGGACTTAAATAACTAAAAGAGGTATAGTTCCTAAAGCTACTTAGGAGTAATAGGTTTTCTAATAATCTACCCTATTAAACGCTAGTATACTACTGTAAAAAATACTATAATTATCCTTATAAAGGGAGGGGGATTAGAATAGGTACCTAAGATAATACTATTTTAACTTAGTATCTAAGGGTACTCCTTTTAGTTTTAACTTTTTATATATATTAGTAGAGAGAGTGATTAAATATTAAGTAGAGTTACCTCAGATTTTACTTTTATTCCTCTTATATTACTACTTTCTACTATTCTATACCCTCCTTCTTCCTTCTATTTTTTACCTTTACTAAGTTGCTATATCTAGGCTTTAGAGCTTTTTAAGAGTAGCTCGCAGTAGTATAGGTATTATAGCGTTCTTCTAGCTTTCCTTTAATACCCTATATAAAAGCTTAATTCCTATAAGGCTTTTATACCTTAATAAGGATATATAGGTACTAATAGGCTTTTAGTTCTTTAAGGTCCTTTTTTAACTAGCTAGCTTTACTAAGATCTTCTTAAATATTCTCCCTTATACCTTATAATCTATAATAATAAAGGCTAGGGTATAAGGTAAGCCTATTTAATAGTAGATTATCCTAGATTTCCTTAAAAACCTAAACTTATCTTCTAAGAGTTTAATTTTCTATATACTTAATATAATTATACCTTTAGGTAAACCTATAATCTCTAGATCTTTTATTATATTAGATTATAGTAGAATTATAGTAGGGGGTCTAAAGTAGATAAATATATTATTAGTAACCTTTAGCATATAAGCGTTGTTACTTATAAGTACTTTATATATTATAAACTCTATACTATTTATTACTTTAAGCTTAGGGTATGAGTTC
The DNA here is from genome assembly GCA_001702395.2 of Diaporthe helianthi. NCBI lineage: Eukaryota > Fungi > Ascomycota > Sordariomycetes > Diaporthales > Diaporthaceae > Diaporthe > Diaporthe helianthi. Next base: position 15,670 of record MAVT02001069.1, on the reverse strand, counting down.
TTATTAGTTATTATAGGTATCTTATTAGTATAGAAGAGGATTCTTAGGATATTAGTCTAGCTACTATCCTCTTACGCTATAATTCTCTCCTATTCTACTAGGTTAGTTAATATCTATATATATTTTAATATAAATATCTAATATACTTAGCTATAACTTCTTATAAAAGAAAGTATAGTATTTATATTTATCTACTACCTTAACTTATTCTTAGGTATAATTGCTTTAGTACTGTATTCCTGTTTTAGGCTTTCGTTAGAAGGTATAACTTAATCTATAAGCTAGGTATAGTACTTCTTTAAGGGCTTACTAGCCTTTATACTACTAAGTAGCTTTAAGAGCTTAGGATCTCCCTTAGCCTTTATCTACTTATTAAGGATAATTATATTATAGAATTTACTAAAGATCTTAAATCCTAAGTAGTGTTTTAAGGCCTTGTTTACCTAGGCTATTAAAAGTTCCTTCCTAGCTTATATTAGCTCTTTGTTATTAGTAGCCCTATAGTTCTTATTAAAAAAAGATAAGTAAAATACCCTTTATAAGTTTAAATTAGGTAAAGTTACTAAGTACTACTATAAAGGGTAGACTATTAAATAGCTAACCTTTTATACTAGTATTATATAGATCCCCTAGTTATCTAAAGGTATTATAGAAGAAATTACTAGATATTATACTAACTTTATTATATATAAGTATTTTAGTCTTTTTTAATAAGACTTTAAAGTTATATCTCTCCTCTTATTCCCCTTTTTATTAATATTAATACTAAGGGCTAAGTAGAGGGTCCTATTATTAATATTTATAACTATAGTACTTATTTAAGTAGTTATTTATAGTACCTAACTCTTATCTTTTAATTAGAATAAAGTTACTAATGTATGGATAAGGTAACTCTTATCTATACTACTACTACTACTAATATATAGAAGTTTCTAGGGTTTTTTAGAATAAGTGTCGTTTATACTTTAAAGAAGGTTAAGATAGTGAGTTATATAAAGAAGGATAAGAGCCTATTTAGAGTTTAATAAAAGTAACTTAATAATTTCCTTATTAACTATAATTTAGTGTTTTTATAGTATAAACTTAATATTTATACCCTTAATACCTTAACTTATTATACTAGTATTTTAATTAGGTATATTATCTTATTATTATATTATATCCTTATCTTTTATATTTTCACTAAATAATTCTAATTATATAAGATGATTTTTATTATTCTATATTATAAGGAATCTATAGACGTCGTTTTTACTTAATTTAGTATAAGATAAGTCACTAGCTAAGTTAGCTTCTTATCCTTTACTTAGAGAACTTAATAGAGCTAGTAGGCTCTTAATAAACTTATTTAGATAACTAAGTTTATAGCTCTACTAAGACTCTATAGATAAAACCCTTTTAAGGAGTATAGCTTACTTTATTATAGTTACTTTAAGTATAAAGTTGTCCCTAGGTTTACTAAAATCTAAAGCTAGTAAGTTATTAGCTCTAGTATACTTCTCTACCTATACTTTTATATCTACCTTAGTATCTTCTACTAAGCGCTAAAGATACTAGATATTACCTATATATATCTTAAGCTAGTTATTTAAGCTATCTCTCTTAGCTTCCTATAGCTATATAGGGCTTAAGTCTTCTTTTATAGTAAACTACTCTTATAGAATAAATATACCTAGGTAGTAAATAGCTAAATAGAAGGGATATTCCTTATTATTTAATATAAAATTAGAGTCTATATATCCTATTAGAATAGGTATAGTAGTTCTACTAGTTTAAATCTACTAAACCTATCCTAGTAGTATTAGGGATTTATTAAGGAATAATATAAACTATAAGTATTTTATATTTATACTTATAGGCTGCTTTAATTTTATAAGAAGCATATAGTTATATAAATAAAAGTTTTAAAAGACTAGCTTATAATAAGGGTATACTTAGATATATAATAATTATTATCCTTTATTTATAATTATTATATAGTCCTTAAATATTATATCTAGGTTCTACTATTAAATTCTTTAGTATATACCTAGCTAGGCGTTATAAATAGCCTTATATAGTATATTTATATTTGGAGTTAGCTATAAACTATCTTTTATAGAAAGTAGTAAAATAAAAAACTTATAGCTTAATATATTAGCTATAACCTTTATAGATAATAATTTATACTTTGTAGATAAATAGTTTACTACTCTTATTAAGAACTATTAAGTAGTATTTTATACTAATTTAGTTAGTAGTAATTTATTCTTATTTATAGCTAAAGGTCCTTAGGGACTAAGTTATTTAACCCTAGCTATATAAGTAAGATGTTTATATATTAAGGTATCTAGCTTTATTAAGTAGTTTATTATATAGTAAATAGCTAAGAGGCTCTGTATTTTTATATATATAAATGTAAAGTTATAGTTATACCTAAATACTACTATAAGGACTAGGTTATACTATATAATATAGTTATAGTTGCGTTAAAGTTTAATAATGCCTTTCTTAATAATATAGGAGTCTTTAATAAGGCTTTATAGGGCTCTAAATTAATATTACTTTTCTCCTTCCTTTTTAGATTTCTAGTACTTATAATATATAGCTATATAGCTATATTTTTAAGATACCCTTATATAGCGATTCGAATCTTTAAGGAGATACTCCTAGGTAGTATTTAAGTCTATTAATAATACTTTATAATAGAGTATATATTAGTCTAGTTAGGAGCTCTCTATATTATTTAAGGTAGCGTTATATAGTATCTTTGAGAGGTTTAAGTTACACTACTTTATTAATAACTACTTTAGTAACTCTTACTTATTACTAGTATCTAGATTAATTAATAATAATATAGCTACTATATCTAGGAAAGTAAGGTTACCTTAAAGCTATATTATCCTATATATATATAATATAGCTTTATTATTTATCTTAACTATATTAAAGTAGAATAATACTTAACTAATTAATAATAGTTTACTAATCTTTAGAAACTACTTATAGAATACTAATATCTTATAATATAAGAAAACTATAGCGCTTACTAGGTCCTTAATAGTTAGCTTTAGTCTCTTATATATACTAGATAGGCGTATAATAAGTTCCTCTAAGTACTTAGGTAGTACTAAACGCTTAATACTAAGGTATATCCTAATAGAATTTATTAAATTATTTAGGTTAATAGTAAACTAGATAGCTAGGAGGCTATGATAGATAATAGTAGCCTTAATATAGTAATATATAAGTAGTTTTACCTTATTTAAGAATAAAGAGAGGAATTTAAATAAGGTTAGTTATCTTAAGAAATATTTAATATCCTTATATATTATAATACTGTTAAGCTTAATTTCCTTAGCCACTTGTTTTAGGTAAGTAGTTATTAAACTAGGTAGAGTATCTTAAAATACTTTAAAAAAGGACTTGTTTACTTACTATATACTAATATGTTGATTCTTAATATATATAAGTATATTATATATAAGGAAGGGAAATACTAGGTACTTTGTAAATCTTGTACTATACTAAAAAAGATAGAGCTTTACCTAATATTTAAGCCTAATAGTATAACTATACTTAGCGTCTTTATTAAATCCTTCTTTATTAAGTACTCTTTAGCTAGGACTACTGCTACTTTATAGAAATAAATAAGGGAAAGTCTTTACTTAATATACTAGGTTGTTTAATATAGTAAAGTTATCCCTATATTAAATATAGATAAAAGGCTCTATATAAGGTATCTCTTTTATATGTATTAATAGATTACCTATTAGCTCTTTTATTATAGTCTTACTTAGAATAGCTTTAGGTATTACTTCTCTAAACTAGGAGTCTTATAAATTTAGTATAGAAATATCTAGAGCCTTAAACGCTGGATAGAGCTAATCTAGATCTATTAAGCTAATTAAGTTATTTAAGGGGAGAATACTAAATAATATCTATCTTATAATTAAAGTAAGGATATTATTAATTATACCTATATAAAGATTAAATTAAAATATCTTAAATATATAATCTTATCACTAGATATACTATTATAGGACTCTTATATTAGTATATAGAGAGGAGTACTAGTATTTTTACCTTATACCTTATAAGTAGTATTATAAGCTAGGATAAATACTTATAGGGTATTACTATAACTAAATAGGAATAGTATAACTAACCTTCTTATAGTTCTAGTAGACTTAATAACTCTATATCTCCTATCTTACCCCTTCCTATCTCCTATATAGTAATAGCGCTAATTCCTATAGGTACTAGAAATATATCCTTAGTAGTAGGGAGATATAATGCGTCTACTCTATTATTCCCTTATTTTATAGCTACTAATTTTATTTTTATTTTAACTCTAAGGTCTTAAGGTAGGATATAGTTTATAATCTAAGCCTTCTCCTTTACTATTAGCTTAAAGTATTAGATATAGCCTTGAAGGTATTTAGAAATATAATCCTTAATCTAAGATATTAGTTCCTACTTATTAATCTTAATATTAGTATAAAGAGGATTATTTTACCTTAGCTACTTAAGTACTTACTCTATATATATAGGCTAAATACTAATAAAAGAGGATAGGTCCTTTACTTTAGGGTATATCTTCCTACTCTATATAATAAGTATATTCTCTAGTATTAAGGTAAGGGCCCTTAAGAGTACATTTATATATAAATTAGATATAGGGCTTAGGAATATATATATATATAGCCTTTAATATATTTTTAGTACTTAGGACTAATCTATTTAACATCTATTTAAACTTTTATAATAAACTTATAAGCTATATTAAGCTTAATAGCTTTTTCTTTAATTAGGGAGAGGTCTAATAGCTCTTTAGGGTACTAGTAGGTATAATATAGGAGGTATTAACCTTATAAAGTATAGGGAGAAAGCCTTACCTTAAGTAGCTAGGTATTGCTTATTTCTACTATTTTTACTATACTTTTATAATATTCTATATAAGTTAGTTATATTTACTAATATAGATTATCTTAATTATAAGGGGGCCTTTTTAGAAAATATATATTATATCTTATAATATATAAGATTACTTCCTAATTATCTAGAATAAGGTTATCTAAGTATTATTACTACTCTAAAGGCTCTTCTATAAGGTCCTTTTTAAGGTATATAATCTAGTACTAAATATATACTTAGTTTAGGATATCTCCTCTTAGAATTTTATTTTCTATATCTAGGTATTTATTATGAAGGCTATTATAATAGTCCTTAGTAACTTAAAGTTAAAGATTTAGAGGATTAGGTATAAACTTAAAGTCCTATATAGATAGTTATTCCTTTTTATAAAAGCTCTTATTTAGCTTTTATATAGTATTAGCTAAATAATTATTTTAGAGGTACCTTACTATAGGGCTTTTACTATTTATATATTTAAAATAGCTTTATTAGGACTAGACTACTAAAGTATTCCTATTTATAATAGGGTAATTCCTTAGCTAGCTATTATTTATATCTTTACTAGTTCTACCTATATAGATAGCTATAGCTAAAGACTTTAATATAGGCCTCCTAGATAGATAAAGATATAAATTCCTAAGTACTTTAGCTTTATCTAAGGGAGCTAGTATAGGTTTAGTACTAGTAAGTAGATATAGTTTAAATTACTACCCTTCCAGTTCTCTAAGTAGGTTAAATATATATAATACTTTTAACTAATATATTATAGTCTTTAATAAAGCTTTTAATATACTATTATTACTATATAAACTAGTATAATATTCTTCTTATTTAATATCGTAATAAAGAGATAGCTATAGAATTATACCTATAAAACTAGGTAGTAATAAGTTATCTATTTTACCTATAGCTATATAGTCTATACTAACCTTTACCTATTACGTAGACTTAATATATTATTCTTACTTATTCCTTCTTTACTTAAAGGTATATATAGGGATGTAGCTAAGGATACTAGCTTTCTAAACTACTAAGGTTATATTATAGAATTAATAATACCTAGGTAAGTGGGTTTCGTAGCCCTAATGTAATTTAAGATATAGTTACTATATTTATAGCGTCTAAACTAACTTAAGGTAGTTAAAACTCTACTATATTAAAGATAAGCTTTACTCCTATATACCTAGTATTAATAGCTATGTATAGCATTAAGTACTATAGTATATAGTATAAACTTTAAAATAGTAATAAAAGAAATAATAAGTAATACATTAGTCTATTTTATTTAGGAAGGAGGGTATTTACCTAGTATAGTACTTAGAGTTAGCTATATATATTATTTTTAGATTAACTAGGTTAAGGCCTAGATATAAGGATAAGGTAATCCTTACTATTTAGCTAAGGATATAGCGCTTATATATATATATAAATTACTAAAATATAGATTTTTATTATACTATACTAAATTACTAAGTAAACCTAAACTAAGGCCTATAATATATAGTAGGTTTTAATAGTAGTTAAAGCTTAAACTACTCTCTTATAGCTAATTTACTACGATTACTTTAATATTAGGTCTTATACTAAATATCTACCTTTTAAGGTTCCTTCTAAATTAAGTAGATATTTAGGATATTCCACTACTTAAATATCTATAACTATATAAACTATAGTCTAAAGGCTAATAACCTTAGTAACTATTTCTTCCATCTCTATACTAGTACTAGCCTTTATTAAAATACTTTATAGTTAATTATAAAAGGTTAATAAGTAAGTATAGCAGTAATAGTATAATAGATCTATAATATAAATATATAACGCCTAGATATACATCTATATTAACTAGATATTATAGCGTATTACTATTACCTTATATTAGGCTTAATCTACTTCTTTTTACTTTATTTATACCCTTTATACCTATCTTACTATAATATTTAACATTAACGCTCTAGATCTTAAAGCTTTAAATAATAACTTCTTAGATATTAACTCTAATGTTAGTTCTACCTTAGACTAGTTAAATAATAAAGACTAAACTATAGGTCTTAAGTATACTAACCTAAAAGGTACTATTATATAGCTAGAAGAAGAAGCTAAGAAGATTCTAATCCTTATATAAGAAAATATAAGAGTGAATAAGTCTTATAGTAGTCTCTAACTATATATACTATTAAACTACTACTACTATTAAACCTACTTTAGTAACTATATATATATCTTTAATAATAGAGTAATAGTTAAGCTATATATCCCTATTTAGACTTAACTATATATAAGCCCAAAGAGTAATATCTTTAAATCTTAAAAAGCCCCTAGTTCTATCTTAGTATAGTGCCCTTATTACTAACTAGATAATACTCTAAATAAGGACTTCTAGAAATACTATACTTAGTCTATAGTTATTACTTTCTACCTAAACCTAATTTATTATAAGATAAATATCTTAGATAAAAGTAAAGAGGCTATAAAGTATAAGTAGTCTATACTATCCTAGTTTAGATTTATTATTAAAGATACCTTATAGTTATATATTATCTATAATACTACTTATAAATAAGCTAAATACTAATATTACTATAGGGCTAGCCTAAGGATAGAGTTAAGTATAAGGTTCCCTATTACTCTAGTCTTAGTAACTAGTATTAAGATATCTAAACCTAGGGTATATATCTAGAAGCCTACTACTAAGTTACTCTTCTAAATAATAGTATTAGAAATAAATAATACTATAGGTTTTATAAGGATAACTATATACTTTAATATAAAAGCTAAAACTTAGTTAAAGCTAACGCTATTATACCTAAATAAGGGATCTTACCTATTCTATATACTTATTATTATCCCCTTATTATTAGAATGTTTATAGAAGAAGTTTAGGAATTTACTCTTATAAGGGTCTTACCTTTAGTAAGAAGGTAAAAGGTACTACTTTAATAGCTATTTTATTAAGATACTTAATATACATCTCCTTACAAACTACCCTAGCTATATATAGATTCCTATTATTATTTGATAAGAAGTTATTAATTGAGGAGGTATATAGTTAAGTATTATACTAGCTAGCCTTTTTAAGCCTAAGATCCTATAAATACTAATAAAGAATAGTAAATACTCTTCTTTTACTAATAAAGGTATAGCGTCTCTAACCCTAGTAAAGGATAAGAAGGTAAAGATAAAGGTATAAATAAAGAGGAGGTTTATAGCTACTATACCTAGTAAGGATAGCTAGTACTTAGCTTTAGCTATAAGTCTTAATAGAAATAATATTAGAAATAAGCTAGAGTTATTAATAGTAGCGCCTAGAATATAAAATATAAATACTAGCCCTTTTATAGCCTCTATACTATAGGGACTAATAGCTTTAAGTACTAGTATAGAGGTTATCTAGCTTAATACTATAAGTTATATTTATATTATAACTAAAAGCTGTTCTTCCCCTTTAATAATAAAGGATAAAGGGAAGGGGAAGGTAAATATTACTACTAATATATTTAGTAATAAAAGTAGAGTAAACTTTAACTAGGGTTTACAGAAGAAAGTAAGGAAAACTTAATATAATAGCCTAATAGCTTCTATTAAGCTCCTACTTATAAATTTAAGCTATAGCCTAAATATTCCTATTTAAGGTAGATATACTCTCTATTTATATCTTTATTATAAGTTTAATTTCCTTTTCTATAACTTCTATTAAAATAGATAGCGCTCTTAAGTTTTTACTACTCTTACTTAAAGGCTAACTAGCTAAAGAAAAAGAAATAGTTTATCCTAAAACCTACCTTAAATACTTATCTTAAATAGTTATAACTTATAATAACTAAATAGTATACTATATAGTATAGTCTTAGTAGGTATTATATAGTTTAACTAGTATATAATATAGAGTATATATAATAATAAATAACTAGGTTAATACCTAGTTATATATCTTAAGTAGAAAAGCTTAATAGTAGCTATAAAGGCTTTCTAAAAAAGAAAATAAAGTAAATAACCCTATATACTTAGTAGTAATATAAATACTATTCTAATTCTTTATAATATAAATAGATTTACTATTCTATTCTTTACCTTCTATACTTTTATTTTAATTATAGAATCTAACTTTACTCTAAATAAAACACTACTATATCTTAGTTTTTACTATATAATCCCTAGCTATAGTAATTTAACCTAATATAGAATATTTCTATTACTAGTATATCTATAAACCAAAGATATTAATTTCTCTAGAACGCTATAAATAGTATATTCTCTATATTAGAGATAGCAATATACTACTAGCTAGTATATATTATAGCCTTAGAGAATTACTACTAGCTTAGCTATAAGGAAAAGATATATATATTAGAGGTAATTAATATAGCTATAGTAGTATATAAAGATATTACTACTTTATTATATACCTTACTTAGTAGTAATTTAACTATAAATATAGTACTACTACTATAAATAGAGAGGTAATAATAAGTAGTATATATAGTAGAGGTTAAATATATTAATATTATTTTCTATTAGCTACTAGAATAAGATATATAGGTTATAACTAATTAGCTACTATATTATATATATATACTAACTCTATAACCTTAACTTAATAGTAATATAATAAATAAAGACCTTATATTATACCTTAGGGTATTATATAGTACTCCCTTATAAATACTTAAATAAAGAGTAACTCTACCTATTTAGCCTTTATAATAAGGTAATAAGGCTTAAAGGATATATATAGGGTATATACTATAATAGGATAAGAGTAGTATATATTAACTACTACTTCTTAGCTATAGGTTATAGGTTAATAGTTTCTAACTAGACTTAATTATAAATATATAGTTCTATATATCTTAACTTAAAAAGATATATCCTACTCTAAAAAAGGAACTTACTATTACTCCCCTAAGTTATTATAGTACTCTAGACTTTTAGAATTATTTACTTTATACCTAGAGATAATAATAGCTTATCTATTATAATAATAGAAGTCTTTTCCTTTCTCTAAGGAGCTAGTAGTAGTAAAGCTATATTAAATATATACTAATAACTTAGCTAGGTATAATAGGGAAGGTTTAGCTATAGTGTTCCTACCTAGTACTACCTCCTACTATATATCTTTTAGCCTAATATAGTAGCTCTTAAACTATAGCTAGTATAAAGTATCTTACCACTTTACTATTAATAGTATAGTTTATATAGGTAGTATTAGGTAAGGCCCTTATAAGAGATCTATCTCCTTAGTATATATTAATATAGCAACTAACCTAGTTACTATATCTATTTATATACCTCCTATACCTAGTAGGCTAGGTATAGCAGCTAAGTATTTATATAAGTAAGGTATTAAGGTTTTCTATATAATAGGAGGGTCTATTACCTAGATACTATCCTTTCCTACACCTATTCCTATATAGATTTAGTATAAGCTTATAGATAATAGGAAGATTAAGCTAAGGTTCTTATTAATAAGTATATTATACTAGTTTAAGGGGGGGACTATATAAGCTAAGCTACTCTTAGATTTATTAGACGCTTATTTTCTAAGTATTCCTTTTCTAATAAAGGGTATACTATATAAGTAGCCTCTTACACTAAACTAGGTATAATAGGACTCCCTAATAATATATAAGTTTAAGTAGAGTAAAATACTATATTATTAGTAGTATAATAAAGTATAACTTAGGTAAGATATAGTACTTATATAAGAATTAGGGATAACAGTATATAATACTATAGAGGTTTAGAATAATAAGGTAAATATAAATTTAGAGTTAGTAGTATTATTACCCTAATATATATATATAAAGGCTAGGTATAAGAGTAGAGAGGTTTAGGTTATATTTTAGGTATAAGATATATACCTAAGTAATAACTAATAAGATATATTAAATATAGGTTTACTATAGGAAATATCTTAATAAACTTAGTCTTAGTAAGAGGGTTTGATTATATAATATAATCTATTACCTATTTAAAGGCTATACTAGATACTAGGTAGCTAAATAAGTAATAAGGTCCTCTATCTATTAGAAGGGAAAGGTATATTAGAGGCTTTTAATACAATATTAGAGGCTTTTAATAAAAGAATTACCTTTTCTGAGTATATAGTATATAATTTAAAGGTATTAGGAATAGTAGTAGCTAGTAAAGGCTAGGAAATATATACTAAGGATATATAGCTAATTATATATATATATATAGAAGTAGGTAGATAAAAAGGAGTATATCCTACCTACCTTATAAATATAATATAGTTATAAATAGATATATTATATAGTAGGTAAGGCTAATTTATTTAAGACCTTAGTATTAACCTATTATAGTATTAAAGAAATAATATATAATAGGAGGGACTATAGATAAACGCCTTAGAATTAAATACTAGGGATAGACGCCTTAAAATTAAATACTAGGGATAGACGCCTTAGAATTAAATACTAGGGATAGATACCTTAGAATCGAATACTGTATTACTGTACACTAGGAGAGTTATATATAAAAAATCCTAGGATGCCTTATAATAAGCTATACTTATCCTCCCCCCTATAGTCCTCCTTCTTTTAGTAGTCCTCCTAATTACTATACTCCTTATCCTCCCTATAGTCCTTATACTTATTATAGTCCTTATACTCGCTATAGTCCTTATACTTACTATAGTCCTTATAGTCCTCCTCCTAGTTCTTATACTACTAATCTCTAGTGATAATCTTTATAACTATATACTAAGTAAGAGGGCTATTTATATCTTATTATAGATTATAGTTAAGTTATTATTATTATTCTTTTAAAGAGCTAGAGAGCTATCTATATCTTATTATAGATTATAGTTAAGTCATTATTGTTATTCTCTTAGGGAGCTATTTATATTTTATTATAGATTATTAGTAAGTTATTATTATTACTTACTGAGAGTAAGGTCTACGTCCTAACTTAAGTAACTACTCTAAGGATATAAAATCCTAAGTATTAAAAGTTAAGGAATAGTAATAAAACGTTTAGTATAAAGATAACTTACCTTTATAAATATAGGTAAAATAAAGTATATAAAGGCTATAAGGATAGTTAGTAAGTTAAATAAAAGATAGATATTTACTTATACTACTACTAAGGGGGGTTATATAAGTAAATAAAATATAATAGTATAAGGTAATAAGTAGGAAATTTAAATATACTTATACCTACTAATTTATATAGGTAATTAAGGTATATAAATTAGTAGGTATAAGCCTACTTTATACTATAGTATTATAAGGGTAGGATAAATATCTAGAAATACCTAATATAATAGCTTAGAGGAAAAGAAATATAAGGTAGGTCTAGTAGCTCTATATTATATTATAATATTTTTTAAATACCTTTACTATTAATATACTTAAGTATATAGTACTTTATTATTAATAGGTATAGAGTAGTATATAAGATATAAAAGGTAGAGTAGATAAAATATAAATAGGGGGAGGGGAGATAATATATAAATTAAGGGGGGGGAAGATAATGTATAAATTAGGGGGGGGTAGGGGGGGCCTTATAAGGTATATAGGTAATTTAGGTATATGAATTATAAGGTATAGTAGATAGACTATAATATTAGTTAATAAACTAAGTAGTTATATAACTAGTACTATTTAAATAACTACTATAGTATAGTAGTTAAGTAGAAAATAATAAATTTCTAATATATATTAAGTCTTTAACTACCTATAACCTAAAGGTTATAGGTGAGAATAATATTAAAAAAGTAAGCTAATCCTACTTTAAGAGCCTCTTTTTTACTATAGAGTAATCTAAATAGGATATAAATAGTATAGTTATAATTAGAAAGATTTGTTTTTTTAATAGGGGCTAGTAATAGTTCCTAGTATACTATACTAATAATATTGTTTTATATATTAACCTTTTACTTAGTTAAGGTTTAGTTAAGGTATTAAGGACTATATTATATAACTACTCTTAGGAGGTCTTTATATACCCTATAAATAAGATATTATAATAACTACTACTTAATAGGCTAGGGATAAGGCTCCTCTAACTAAGTAAAGTACTAAAAGAAATAATAAAATATAAAATAAAAACTATATATAAGTATAGATTACTAATCCTTTATACCTCTAGAGTATTACCCCCTACTACTAATAATATAATTTAGCTAGTCTTTAACTCCCCCTTTAAAGAACTAGCTAAATACTAAGGCTTATACTCTACTCTCTCTATTAAGGGAAGAGGTCCCTTAGGTTATAGTAACCTAAACTTAAAAAGCTAGTACTATAGTATTTAGAAGTACTAAGGTATACTATTCTATATAAGAGTTAGGGTAATTATACCCTAATATAGCCTCTATTAGCCTTCCTTACTTCAATATAACTATATATTACTTCTAAATAAGGGTTTATCCTTTAACTCTCCTTCTTCTTCTACTATACCTATACCTACTAAAGAGGTATATAGAGGAGAGCCTTTATAGGAAGGAGTATATAGTAAAGTATCCTTATTAAAGGTTTACTTATATAACGCTATATCTATATACTTATTATCTAAGCCTTTTATTATAATATTACTATTAGTAAAAATACTATTATTATTAAGATTATAGCTTTTAGTAGCTTTTACTTTATTATATACCTTTAAGGTATAGCTAAGGACTTTATAGACCTAATAAGCCTCATTAGTATTAATATACTTAAGGTATCCTAAGAGCTCCCTTTTAATTATAGATAGTGTTTAGGGGTAAGGGTAGGGGGTAGGGGTAGAGGAGGAGGAGGAGGTAAAGGGGTTAGGAGAGGTAGGGGTAGTTATAGCTACTATAGTAGGGATAGTAGTAGTAGGTAGATTTATAGGGCTACTACTAACTAAAGGACTAAGAAGGTAACCTATTTAATTAGGAGGATCTAATATAGTAGGAGGACCTAATATAGTAAGAACTAAACTAATAGGCTATTAGTAACTAGTAAACTTATAGTTATATATATAGTTATAATAATAGTATAGGGGGACTCTATATAAAGGACTTACTATAGTAGAGTTAGTTATATAACTTAACTATAGATTAAATCCCTTAGTATACTTTTAGTATAGTAGTACTTTAGTATACCTAGAAACCTAGACTATAGCTATAATAAGATTTCCTAGTATAAGGGAAAACCTATATATATCTACTTAATAGGATAAGCTAACTATTAAAGAGTAAATAGTAAGTAGGTTTTAGATATACCTAATACCTATATTATTAGGTAGCTTACTATTAGGGAAGGCTTATTATACCTTAGATATAGTAGCCTAGATAGCCTACTAAGCTATCTAGAACTCTATAATAGTATTAGTAGAGATATATATAATAATAGGAAGGGATAACTTATATATATTACTAAGAGCTATAGTAGCTATATTCCTATATAACGATATATTAGAACTAGTTAATAAGTAAGGGATAATACTTATATTTAACTCTTCATTTTAAAAAAGTATAATTATAATGATAAAGTATTTAGGAAAAGAGTTTATTAATATTTATAGAAGTTATAGTATTATATATTATATTATTCTTATATATAAAAAATATAAAATAAAGGGTAGTAGGTTATAACTTTATTTATACCTATTAATATATATACCTTAATTAGGTATATAATATAATAGGTACTAGCTATAGTTAATCTCCTAGGTAATAGTTTACTATTATACTAATATAAATAATATTAGCTTTTTTCATCTAGAGTTAATACTTACCTATCTACTTATACCTATCTATACTTATCTATACCTATCTATACCTATTTATACCTATCTATACCTACTTATACTTACTATTACCCCCTCTAGTTAACTTAATAATAACCTCTTAAGTAAGGAGCTTAACTAAGGAATAATATTAGGTCTATACCTAGCCTTACTATAAGTATAAGACTAGACTTTAATTAGTCTACCTCCTTTGGTAAAGGAGGGGGCCCCTTTAATACTCTAGACTTAGATTAGTCTATTGTTTATAAGTAACTTAATAACCTCTTAAGTTAGAAGCTTAACTAGGGTATAATACTAGGTCTATACCTAGCCTTATTAGTACTAGACCTTACTATTACTATAAGGCTAGGACTTAGATTAGTCTACCTCTAGTTAACTTAATATTAACTTATTAAGTAAGGAGGGGAGGAGAGCCTAACTAGGGTACAATGCTAGGTTTATACCTAGCCTTACTACTACTATAAGGCTAAGACTTAAATTAGTTAACCTCTAGTTAACTTAAAGTTAACCTATTAAGTAAGGAGGGGAGGAGAGCCTAACTAGGGAATAATACTAGGTCTATACCTAGCCTTACTAGTACTAGAAGACTAGGAACTATTATAAGGAGGAGGACTATAAGGAGGAGGACTATAAGGAGGAGGACTATAAGGGGGAGGACTATAAGGGGGAGGACTATAAGGGGGACTATAAGGTAGACTATAAGGAGGACTATAAAGAAGATATTTATACTAACGTCAAACACCAACGAGTTGCGCACCCCAACGAGTTGCGCACTTTTCTAGATTACAACTATAAGAACCTAAATTATAGCACTACATTAATTGAAATTAATCAAAACTAATTAAAACTAGATACATTAAACAATTCTTTATCTTCCTTATATATTTGCGCATTATACCTAGGCTTTTTGTAGTTGCTATATCGTTTAATAGTTAGTTTAAAGCAAACCGCCTTTTAGGCACCCCTATTTATTTTACTAACTAGCCGCTTCCCCTTTGCATTTAATTTAATTATCTTTTTAGCATCTTATATTATAAGTAAC
>MAVT02001068.1:0-17078 GCA_001702395.2 Diaporthe helianthi | reverse complement strand
TCCTCCTCGCCCTCCCTGCGCAGGCTGGGCGGGGTCTCAAAGCCCCGCACAAACAGCTCCTGTGAGTCGTTGGGGAACACGCACCACCCCTCCCACAGGCTGAGCACGAGCCCGATGCTGCGCCGCCACTTCTCGGCCCGCAGCCGGCCCCAGCTGAGCCGCTCGGGAAGCTGGCCCAGGCCCTCGAAGGACCGCCGCGCCTTGAGCGCCGCCTCGAGGAGTTGTCGGTACCGCCAGGCGTGGCGGACGCCGCTTGTCGAGGATGAGGAGAGGATGTCGCTGATTACGTAGAGGGCTACGAGCTTGGCGCCCGAGGTGTCACGGGATGATGCTGGGTCGGGGTCCTTTGGTGTTGGGGATGTGTCTCGCGAGTACTCGCCTTGTTGGTCCGTAGCGGCGTCCTTGTGGTCTGGGTTGGCGGAACTGAATGATAATGGGTGTTCGAGGTTCGTTACGACGAGGTCGACGATCTCATCCGCGCCCCGGTTCGCGTGCATTATCGCGAACGCGGTCACCCTCGCTATGTCGCCCTTGCGTATCTTGCTTAGTGTCGTCGGCAGCCGTGACAGCAGATGGACCAGCTTGGCCTTTTCGATCGGGTTCAGGAACACCTCGTCCGGCTCCTTGGTCCCGTCGGTAGTGATCTTGGGCTCATCGTCGTCTTCGTCGTCAAACTCAGAATCGTACTCGGAGTCGGAGACGAACTCGTCAACACCTGTGGTGTACTCGTATGCCAACTGTTTATCGGGCACCTTCCAGGCAGAGCCTCCGTCGAAGAGAGGCAAATATCTGCCCCTTTCTTTTCTTGATTGCCCGCCTCCCGTGAGGATCTCCCACAAGCGCCAGCGATACCATATTCCACCCTGTGACCGGGCGTCCCAAATCCAGGCCCATTTCTCGTCTTTCTGTACATCAGGCCGGGACATTAGTAGTGCCTCAAATTCAGGCCCGTGCTCGAGCACCGACTCCACGACCTTGTGGATCGTGCGTAGTTGTTTAATATCCCTTGGCGGTTGTATAGGAACGTGCAACAGGACACCGCGATTGACAGGCCCCATTGAGTTATATGAAGTCGGAGGCGCAAAGCGCCCCCTTGTGTCTTGCCCGCTTGGTGGTCCAGGTTGGGATACCGGCTTTGCGCCGAACGGATGCGACGTCGTGGTCGAGCTTGTCACATTTGTCATGGAACCGGCGGCGATGGCAGCCGAGGACAGATGCCGATGCAGGGACAAGTAGTAGCCAAAGCCGAGGTAGCGGTTCTGTAGGGCGCTGACGGCAGCATCGATCTCAGATGCTGCCGTCTCTTGCGACAGGGTCACAATGGCGGCTATGGACTTGCGATCCGTGCCCGCCACACCAGGTGCATTGTTAGGGAGTATCTTCACACCCTCAACCACCAGGTTCGTAGGTATCAAGGCCCTGATCGCCGCAGGAGATGTCGCAGGGGGCAGGTTGGCAAGTCGCAGTGTCGGGCGTGCCACAGCCTTCTCCTCGGACCGTCCCAGGCCCGTATGCTCTTCCTCGTCGTCGCTCGCGTCAAAGGCCTTGGCAATGGGCTTTGAGCCAATCTCGCTGTCGTCGAGCCCAGAGCCGAGCCGTGCCGAGCCGGTGGCCGAGTGGTCCCTCCTCCTGTCGTTGTTAGACTGAAACCCGTCGTAGGTCCTCTTCTTCCCAAAGCTCATGGGCGGCGGCGCAGGGCCGAGAGACCCCGGCCCGCTGATCTTCATCCCACCCGACCCAGCAGGTGCGCCAAAATGCCTCCTCCCGCCGCCTGCTCCCCCAAAGCCACCACCCCTCGGCTGCGGCGGGCGTCCAAAGCCGCCTGGACCCCGTTCGTTCTGGTTGCGGTCGTCATTGTCGGCGTCGGCGTCGAAGCTCTTGACAAAGTCCTCGTAGACTGCGGCGGTCTCGGCGGCTTCTCGCAATCGCTTGGCCTCGGCCTCGGCCTTTTGGCGCTCAAAGGCGGATTGTTTGGTGGGCTTCTGCAGCTTTGCCTCGACGTCGGGAAACTCGGCGATCTTGTTAGGGGCGGACATGGCTGGTGGTTACTATCATGGCTGTCACTGAGGCATGAAACCTGATCAAAGGGAAAATGAGCGAATATTGAGGATTAGTGTGTGGTCAATCAGCCGTAGTGGCCTGTTGGAATGCTGTCATTTCGCGAGTCGAGGGCAGAAAAGAGGCGTCGCGGTTATGGCAGGCGAGGCCAGGCAATGCGGCGCAAGTTTAGGTGGGACGTCGAGGGCGGAGAGCTGACCCCAGCTGAGCCGATGGTCCCTGGAAATCCAGCTTACTAACTAACCACAGCACCTGGGCAGGAGAGGAGCATGTCCCATTCGAGTGGCCTGTCAGCTTCCTGTCTTTAAGCGAGGTTTGAAGCAGCCATCTGCCATCTGCCATCTGCCACTAACCACTATATTTATACCTGTCATATTTGAACACCTTCTTGGGTGACCATGATCTTACGGCTCGTTTCTGGACGACAGTAGTGTTTCGAGCTTTTTGGTTGTGAAGCTACCCTGCTGATGCCCGCTGGCCCAATGCCTGTTCGTCGCAAGCGCCACTTGACGAAACATAGTAATCCATCTTGACTCATCCAAAATGGTGCAACCTCAAAGAAAGCTTGCTGTTGTCGATTCCTAGCCGAGCTTACAATGGCTCTGGGGGGGCTCAGCAACATCGCTTTTTCAATCGCCCCAGTCAGATTGCGTCTCTACTTACCTGTTCCCTCGAGAGTTTTATTCACGGCGAAAAAAGCAAGCAATTTGCACGCATAGGCCATGAGGCTGGAGCCCAAAGTTTCTTCGCCGCCATTTTAATCACCCCTGGACCTTCATCATCGGCCACACTGGACATGGCCGTGTCCCGTCTGTCAGCCCCGTCTGGTGACTGACAGATTCCCGTTTCTGATCAGGAAAGCCTTTTATGGGTCAAGTCCGCGGACTCTCTCTTTGTCAGTCGGCAACATTGGTGACGGGACCTTTGCTTCAAGACTTGCTGACCACGGCTGGTCCTTTTTCAATGAGGCCTCAAGAGTTTGGTCAACTGGTCAATATCTGGCCCAATGCGGCGTAATGCCACCATGAAATACATGACTCGGCTGCCAGCAGTGACTCTCGATCCTGCTCGATTTAACTCGGATTGACATTGCCATGTCAACTCGAGATCGTCCCTTTCGACTTGCCGGCGTACTGTGTATACTCCCACTGGACCGACGCCATCTGCCACCGTCTTCAATCAGACCATGACTGGCCGCGTGGGCGTGGGCGTGGGCGGGGGCGGGGACGGTGGCCTTATCGTGGGGCAACGCAAGCTGCGCGATTGAGCAGGGCAGGGCTGGCAGGGAAAGCCGAGCGAGCGAGCGAGCCTGAGTCTGATGGATGAAGAATCTGAGTCGACCGAACGAAGCACGCATGGCATTTCCTCCCCGGCTCCGACCCCAGCCATGGAATTTGCACGCTACCATAAAGTGTGCAGACAATTACACTCACACTCACACACACATCACCAACTCTCAATTCTTCCGCGGTCCTTTGAGACATTCAGACAAATTACAGTCATCTGATTTACAGACTACTCGCCACTCGCCAGAGCAGCCGCCTCTCATACTAGACGCATTCCAGCACTGAGACAGGACAATTTGGTGACCTTTGGTGAAACAGGTCGCCCGGTAATCAGCCAGGCCGAGCCAGAATCCTGACCGCCGTGTGTCACTCACGCCACTTGAGCCAGGCATAACGGACGTGAATAGCACGAGCCAGCGGGCGAGCTACACGACTCCAAGCCTCATTCACTCATCCAGCACGGCACACGCACTGGTCTGGGCAGCCACTGGGCTCTGGCTGACATTGACTTGCATCTCCCCCACTGGAGTTGGCCGACCCCGAGCCAATTGGTCTACCCCCCTTACAGCCGAAATAATGTAAGCCCCGGGCTTCTTTTCTCACTTCTCCCCCCTTCATCCCTCTTTCACATCTCCTCCATTTCCCAACTTTTAACTTTCTCCTTCCCTCTTCACTTCACCCTCTACTCCTGTTGATATTTCTTTCCACAAAAATCCCTAACTTTATCCCTCCTCCAGGCCTTCCCCCTCCCCCTTCAGCACCAACGCAAAGCCACCCTCGCCCCTGGACGAGAATGGCCCACTGCCCTCCAGCATCCTCATCGTGGGCGCAGGCGTCTTTGGGCTGAGCACCGCCCTCTCCCTGGCCCGCAACCAGTCCCTGCCCAGGTCGACAACCATCACGGTGCTCGACCGCTCCCCGCAGCCGGGCGTCTTCCCCAGCCGTGACGCCTCCTCCATCGACACGTCACGCATCATCCGCGCCGACTACGCTGACCCGGCCTACGCCGCCCTCGCCGCCGAGGCCCAGGAGATATGGCGGCAGCCTGATGGCTGCGGCGCTGACGGCCGCTACAACGAGTGCGGGCTCATCATCACCACCGACGACGCCACCCGCAAGACCTCCTCCGGGGCCGGGGGAGGGATCGACTACGCCCGCACCTCGTGGGAGAATGTCCGCGCCCTCGCCGCCGGCGACCCGGCCCTCTCGGCCAAGATCCAGGAACTCCCCTCCCCCGCCGCCATCCGCGCCGCCTACGGGACGGGCGGCGGCAACGGCGCCTGGGGTTACATCAACCGCCGCTCCGGCTGGGCCGACGCCGAGCGGTGCATGGACTGGCTGCACGCGCAGGTGCGTGCCACGGGGCGTGTCAGTTTCATCAACGGGACGGCCGCCTCGCTCGTGTGCAGCACATACAACAAGCGCACGCCGCAGGTGCGCGGGGTCAAGCTGGCCGACGGGGCCGAGCTGCAGGCGGACCTGACGGTCCTCGCGACGGGGGCCTGGACGCCGTCCCTCATCGACCTGAGCAGGCGCGCCGTCGCCACGGGCCAGGTCGTCGCGTACGTCGACCTCACCGACGACGAGCAGCGGGCCCTCGAGGGGATCCCGACGCTGCTGAACTTGTCGACGGGATACTTCATCATCACGCCCGCCAACAAGACGCTCAAGGTCGCGCGGCACTCGTACGGGTACCTGAACCCAACACCAACAACAACCACGACCTCTCCTACCGGGACCGGGGGTCCTGCCTCGGGCGGGATAATATCCGCCCCAGCAACCCACCTAACAAGCCCACCAACCCGCTCCATCCCGCCCTCAGACGAGGCCGCCCTCCGCGACGCAATGTGCGAGATGGTGCCCCTCCCAGGGCTGCGCACCAGACCCTTCCGCGAGACAAAGCTCTGCTGGTACACCGACACGGTCGACGGCGACTTTATTATTGATTACCACCCAGACTACCGCTCGCTGTTCGTCGCCACGGGGGGCAGCGGCCACGGGTTCAAGTTCCTGCCGGTGATCGGGGACCGCATCGCCGCCACCATGTTTGGGAACTGCCCCGAGGCCTTCAGGGGCAAGTGGTCCTTCCGCAAGGACGGGAGGGAGAGGGCTGAGGCGTGGGATAAGGTCGTCACTGCGGATGGGAGCCGTGGTGGTGTGCCTGGATTGATTCTGAGTGAGGAGATGAAGAAGGATTCTGGGAAGACGACCTCAAGGTTGTGATTTATTGGTGCAGCATACATGGACCATTAGACAGACATGTCACGGGTGAGTGAGTGATTGAGGCAAAGAAGACTTGAGAGTGCACTGTTTATGGCATTGTCCATGAGTAGCTATCTATCATCGGCTAACCAGATGTCCAGGGGACCAGAAGCGGGGAGGTATAAGACTCAATAATATGAGTTCTAGCCGCCGACAAGGCATACAAGCCGAGTCTGAGGTCCCACATGACAAGCTGTCGAAAGCCCAGAGCGGACAGACATTCAGTAAGAGTGCCAAACTCATGTACTAGGCAGTCCCATTGAAGGGCTCCAAAAGCCAGCAAGAAACAGCGCGCTCAACCCGTGCCCTCCTCGTGAGGTGAGCCACAGCGCTGTCAAAAAAAACTCATCTCTTTTCCACATCCACAACACGCAGATGTGAGAGCTTGTCATCGGGTAACCTTTTACCGAATACCGATGGGTGACGACTGGTGTACGCTCTCTCTCTCTCAAAACTCCCCAAGCCGTGCTCGACGCCATGAGCAACTCAACTCCCGCTGCGACCATTCCAGGACCGCATCATAATTATGTAACTTCCGCTTTGCGTTGTGCGCTAATTCTCTTCTCGGCGCGCGCGCACCCTGATCGGGGACGCGATCTATCGTCTTCGAAGTGTAGTAAATAGGGGGTGGGGGGCAATTTTTGTGTTTTTTTTTTTCCTTCGCAGTCCTCGTAGTGTAGTCCGTGCCGGCTGTAACCTTCCGTGTCGAAACGCCGATGCAATGCTGTAGCTGAAAAAAAAGCAGAACTGAAAAACTGTGGTACACAGAACAGATGTCGTGCTGGCTCCAAGGGCGAGAGCGCAGCAACCAGGTGCCTGTTCGGGGTGTGCGTCATGAAATCATAAGTTCGCGTAATCTTACAGGTGGCGGATTGACGGGACTGTAGTTGAGCGGGAGTCTTAGACCTTGCGGAAATCTTGCAAGACTGGGTAGATCAGCTCGAAGGCGTGGTAGATCTCGTCTCGGACCTTGGCACCGGTGAGAACTATCTTGCCGCTGACGAAGATCAGGAGCACGATCTTCGGCTTGACCATACGGTAGATGAGACCGGGGAACAACTCAGGCTCGTAGGAGCTGAAGTTGTGGTGGCGAGAAGCCAGACCCTCCAGACGGATGGGGAACTTGATGTCACAGGATCCGACAATGTTCTGGATCTTGAAGTCGGTGAACTTGGCGTTGAAGCCTGTTGCGAGCAGATTAGCGCCTTGCTCTCGTAGTTGTCATACAACGGGCAGCGATGCCTTACCGAGCTTCTGGATGATCCGGGCATACTTGCGGCTAGCAAGCTTGGAGTCATCCTCGGACTTGGCACCAGTGACAACCATCTTACCACTGGCAAAGATCAGGGCGGTCGTCTTGGGCTCACGAATACGCATGATGACAGCGGCGAAACGCTTGGGGTCTGTTCACAGCGTGAGTAACCCTGTGGAGCATAGAGACTCCGGATATACTCACTGTACTCAGCGTTGCGAGCATGAAGAGCGATAGTCTTCAGATCCAGACGGCAGTCCAGGT
This sequence comes from Diaporthe helianthi, assembly GCA_001702395.2. NCBI lineage: Eukaryota > Fungi > Ascomycota > Sordariomycetes > Diaporthales > Diaporthaceae > Diaporthe > Diaporthe helianthi. Next base: position 9,956 of record MAVT02001068.1, on the reverse strand, counting down.
TGACAGTTGCCACGATGTTCCTTTTAGGAATGCAGCATAAGCATCTTTTGAGATCATGCACATTCTGATCAAAGGATAAAGCTTACTGAAGAGTTGGGGTCAAGCCGCTGCCAGTCTGCTGCGCACCAGGTGTAGCAGCGGGAGTCGCGGGCGCAACAACGTTGCCGTTTGCGAGTGGAGATCCAGCAGGAGCACCGTTTGCGGGAGCCTTCAGACCAGCGTCGCCAGGAGGCGTCAACTCGTTGTGACCGGTGGGGAAGGACAAGGAGCCAGGAGACATGAAGTTCTTGGCCTGGTTGGCGTTGCCAGGGTGGGTCTGAATAGCCTCCATTGTTGCGATGTTTGACTCGGTGATCGTAGTGGACAGCGGAACAAGACGATCGAGCAGATCTGTACGTGATTGCTATGTTAGTACAACAGTAAACCAGGTCGATCTGACGCGTGTACTAGTAGTTCTCAGAATGGTCGCAGGAGCTTGGCAGAGTTTTGTGGGAGAAGAGGCAAATGGAGACGTCGCCTCTCGTCCTTCTACGGTAATGGTGGTGCCAAGTGAAATTGCCTCAAATGATGGCGCAAGCAGACAGGCTGTGTGGTTGCTGGGGTGACTTGAAGGACAGTGACCTTGCAGTGACTGTCCCGTTCATCCTCCACAGAACAAAAAGGGTTCCCTCACGACGGTCCTCATGCAAGACACAGTGACGTACCAATTGCGGGAGAAGAACAAGTCAATGTCTCCCCTACAGCGACTGCTCACGACAACGACAACGACAACGACGGACACGAGGGTGCACGGCGGCAGGCGGATTCTTCGAAGTCGGTACTGTCCACGGGACTGCGTCTGCGGGTTGCGTTGCGATGCGAAGCGGTGCGGTGCAAGGCGCTTGATAGCTTCGTCGGTCGAATGTTTATCGGGAAATGACTAAACTTGACGGCGACGAAGAATGCGATGCGATTGCGATGCAATGCGACGCGACGCGACGGTGCAGGTGAGCGGTGTCTGTGTGACGTAATACCAACGACTCGAATCGCTAGCGCGACTTTTTGGCTGGGACTGATTTTAAGGTACGAATTGAGGATTTTCTATTCTCTTGTTTCTTTCTTGTTCTGTCTTCTCGTGTCTCTTCAAGCTTCAGAGAGCACTGTGCACTGTGCAACAGGTCCTGAGGCCTTGACTCGGGGAATCTCGAGAGAGAAGACAGGATGGGAGGAAGGGCGAGCCTTAAAAGGTCAGCAGGGCAACAAAGGTCGACCTGTAGGGTTGGGTCCTTTATCGCCAAGGACGGATTAGGAAGGGAAAAAAAAGAGAACAAGGTGGTGCGCACACACACACAAGGCGCGACCAGGGATAGGGTAAATGTAGTAAAGAGAGGATTGATGGCGATGGACCACGGTTGCGATGGCTCGCAAATTGCTTGTGCGCTGACAGTCGAGGTCGGTTTGGCAAGAAAGGGCCAAGTTGAGGCTCTCGACAATGGCAGGTAGCAGTGTGTGTCGGTGGTGGCTCTGGTGGAGTGAGAAAAAAAAGTTGGTTCAAGGCCAAACGTGATGTAGGGATACGTAGGGCCGGTCGGGATTTCCGCTCCAAAACGACGAGCGGTCGGCCGGTAATGGGGGGTGCCGGCCTCTTTATAGAAGCAGCAGTGGCAACCTCAGGCAGGAATTGCAGCTGTGGCACCCGGATTTCACAGTTTTTCGGCTGTCAGTAGTGCCACCCTGGCGAGAGGCTGCACCCAATCAGCACCCGTCGCTGGGCCGGCACAAGTGGGCCGCTTCCTGACGGGCACGAATTGCATTGGCATTATCCCTGGACCTGTGTTGAACTTGCGTCCCGCCCCACTCCTTCTAGCCATGTACCGGTACATGGGCTACTTCTATGACCTCTTCTGCCGCTTCCTGCCACCTCTTCCATCGACTTCCTTCCCAGTGGCCCAGCAACACGCAACCTGCCAGCTGCCAACCAACCGTTCCTGCTAACTCACTCCAGCTGTGTTAGTCACTCGTTGGCTGAATCAAATGTCGGTCCAGTCTAAAAGTAGTAACGCTCAGCAGCTCAGCATCAGTGCTTTCCTTTTCGCTCCCAGCCATGCCCGCCAAAGGACGTCATCCCTAGTCCAGTCCTCAACCGCATTTCAGTGGCCTGAGAACCAACCCATCACAACTCTGAAACAATGGCACCCTTCTCAACCCCCCTAAATTTCATGCCTCCTCCTTCCAACTTGCCAACTAGGCAGCCAGGCCGACAATGTGCACAAGCACGCCACGCCAAACTGACAACCCAGACATTATCCAACATCCCATCTCCTGATCTAAAATCCACTCATCTCAAACCACCTCGTCAGGAGCCACGATGCATCACACATCCCTCGACTCCTGCATGACAGGCAGTGACCGCCTTCCCGTCGCCACCATCAAAATGCAGCACGCCTCATCAGCCTGGAAAACCAGAAGCGGACGGAAACGGACACCAGAGACAATGACAACCAGGGAAGCAAACGCGGTCGACCGCCGTCTCCGTCATATCAATCGGGCTTCATTTGTGAATACCGCCGAACGCGAGACAGCCATCCATACCTGAACGAACGAGCAAGCGGACGATCGACCGACCGACCGACCGACCGACCAACCGAGCGAGCTATCGAGTAGATGTCACGCAACCGTCTTTCTTTGCAACATGAGCATGATGTTCTGTCGACTCATCCAATATGCCAGCTGTCAACGAGGCAGAGTGCTGCCTGGCATTGTCACCAGGCAGGCATGCTGTGCGATTGTCCGCCGATGCGACAGGCAGGCCCACTTGGCCTCTGAAGATGACGACTCCATTCTCGATCCCCAAGCATCATCGCCCACGAATCGGCCCTTTCAACTCGGCCGACCGAAGCATGAGAGAGTCGACACCAGAAGCGTAAACGTGCCCGCCACATGCATCCACCACCAGAATGATGAAGCAAATAATTATGGATTGTATGACAGCAGCATCGAACTCGGTTCAACGGGGTCTGCAGTGCTGGAAGTTACTGCTCGCTTCTGAAAATCCAGTTGCTCGTGCAAGGCTCCAGGCTGCAGGCTGCAAGCTGCAGTCCAAGGTCCAAGCTCATGGCACTGGGCTCTAGTGTCTCGTATGCGACGCTACCGGCTTCGTTCATGCACAACCTCCAGTTTGCTGGCACCCCCGGAGATAAGCTTCTGTCTCCCTTGTCCTGGGCCTGATTGCTGATCTGCGCCGACTCGGGCTCCGTTACCCAATTTGAGTGGGCGACGCTGTCCACAGCCTTGCGGCCTGAGGCATCAGCTGTCCGGCAATCCCAATCTTATTCTGGGCCTCCTCTCCCTGGAAACCTGCGCACTACTTCGTACCTTCCCCCCTGCCATCTCCCCAGCGTCGTGTTGGTTTATTTCTCGCAACCCAATTTGATTGAGCACGACGACCATCATCCAACCTCGCTTCCCGGCTAACGACATCAGCCGTCGACTGCACGCCCGAGAATGTTGCACATGTATTCATACTCTTCATGACCCATCGTCAGATGTGCTCGCGCCTTTGAGAACAGAGACAAAGGACGACGACAATTCACGACAACAAGACAGTCTCATCATGACGTCCCGCCAGCATCACGAAGAGGTGCGTGAGCCAGAGGCTAGTTGATCCTCCTGACCCAAACTTGGAACGCGCTGTGCCGTTCATTCGCCTACCCGAGGCACCGACGGCGCTCCTTAGTTCCCAGCGCCTTTGGCTCTGTTGGGGCCCCTGGGCTCGGCCAGCTGGGAACGCAGGGAGGGGGCACAGAGCCCCAGATTTAACAGCTCGTTTCCCAGTTGGTGGCTTCAACCGGCCCAGGCTTTGGGCCTACCCAGGTATGGAGCGAAGGGGCGTCGTGTGCAGTGCACACACAGGGTGGGTGGCCCTGTCTGACATGTACCGGTACGCGCCTAGCCCCAAAACCCGCCAGCCGGCCGCGACCAGCTAGGAATTTTTTTCCTGATCGCGCCTGTGTATCCGTATCCATCCCTCCATCCACCGTTGCGACAGCGCTGTCCGCAAATGATGCGTGGATGGACCGTGCCCCCCTTTTTTTCTCTCCTTCTCACGCGCACGCTCACGAGCCAACTCGGACGGGCTAGCCAACCAGCGACGGCGCCAGCCCAGCCTTGTCCACCCTACTTGGGAAATGAGTCATTCCGGGTTGTTTGTTACAACCGGCCTCCGTCACGCAATCGTTTACTTTTGTGTGATGCACCATCCCGCACACAGCCCCGACAGCCTCAAATATAAGCAACAATGCGGTGCTTCTGTTAGGAAGACAGTAGAACCCACATCACATCGCATCGCGTGGCATGTTCTGAGGCGTTTGGTGTTCTTTCTCCTTCTTTATGCTGCGGTGGTCCGTGTTTCGGCACCGCTCTTACAACGCGCAGAACTCCGCCTTGGGTGTGGGGCGTCCGTAACGACCTCGGGACGATGACGGTGACGGTGACGATGATGATGGTCGTGGTGTGTTGGTGCTGGGGAGATCGGTTCTGGCTCAGGCCCATTCTCCACAAGTACGCCCCCCCTCCAGGCCCTCCCTTCCTCCCCCTTGGTACCTAGCTACAGTACAGTAGTGCGGAGAGGGGGGGCCCTGGCGGCTGGGAGGGAAAAATGCGGTGCTGCACATGCAACTCCAAAACTACCAAGAGGAGCTCCTTGCGCCGGCCCCGTCTCACCCTCGTGCATCCCTGTCCAACGCTTATCGCTCGCATCTGATTCCTCTGCATCCTTCTCGGGGCCTGCAGAGGGGCCAATTTCCGATTGTTGCACCAACGCCCATTCCTTCGCTCAAACCAATGAGAAGGGCGTCGCTGTCCATGGGCGGAGGTCTTGTGTCTCCTTTGCTTGGCGCCTGCAATCAATCAGATCTATCGCCAGTCCTACCTGGATGCAGCACCAATCTGACATGTAGAAAAAGGGACATGCTTGTCATCCTTGAGTGCCGGAGTGCGAGCCCCCTATTTTCTGTTTGGTCGTCAACGTACCATCGGTTGCGACTTATTACCCAGAGCGAGCTGCTTCCGAGGAGTCAAAGAGCCGCGTTGCTAGCTCAACCGTGGCTGCATTGTACCGCGTTATGCTGCAGTCTGCACCCCACATCCAAGCGCTCGCGCAGGTTTCGCGCGCTGTTCGCGACAGGGAAATGAGTGAACAAAAAAGCATCAAGGAAATGGAGTCAACTCCGACCAGACACTCGGCGCGCTTCAACCCATCTTTTTGCTGTTGCTAACAGTCCGTCTTTTTACTTATAGCCACAGACAGCATGGATGCAGCCTCAAAGGAAACTCCGAAGGACAACCCTGAGAATTCACTGTTACCTGGTAAGACGGTTCAATGTTGCTGCCAGGTGCCTGTCCCCTACTTGCGGCAGAGTTCCGAGCGGGGCGAGTCAGTTGAGCCTCAACATCAAGGTTTCTCCATGGCCTGCCTGCTAGCGTGTTCGCAGCAGCCTCGGATAAGAGCCCCCAGTTCTACGAGGTGGTATTGAACGCCCCCAAGTCAGGACCCTTACCGATGGGGAGGGTCGTTGAATCGGTGGCCGATGGCAAGGCCTCTTCTCCGGATCGGCCAAGTGAAAGGCCGTAAAAGGCCGTGAGAATTACCCTGGGGAAGACGTCTTCGGGCCACAATGGCCACATCGTGTTTTTTTTGTGCATGGGCTGTCTAGCTCTTTGTTGTCTGTGTCATGCACTCAATGGACGGGCCGGCCGTGGTCAGCTCTGACCCCGTCCACGGTAATGACGCCGTCCCAATACCTTGAACGACCGACCGGCCTGCGAGCCTGCCCGTTACTCACTTCCACTATGCACATCGTATTACCACAAGCGCATTGCTATCGTGAACTGTGTTCCAAGTGACAGAAGTTGAGACGACGGGAAGTAATGGCTTGCGGCTGACACGCGGGGGCGGGGGACGCGCGTTACCAAGCAAGGGGTTGTGGTTCCCGAACATCAAACGCGAGGCTGATACATCCGTCGTCGTCCGTCCGTCCAACCTTCTATCTACTGTGCAAGTAACGACTAGCCAGCCAGCCGTCAATCCATCACCACTGACTGTTAGCTTTGACCAACCACAAAAACAAGCCTGACTGTTTGCATGCGACTTGCTTTACTCTGGAGTACCCCCAACATACTTACAGCGCCATCGGTACGGCGCATAGTAGCCTCGCGCTCGCTCTCGTTTCAAATGCCCGGGCGCTGGCTGCGTACTCCGTACTACAATCACGTCCGAGCCTCGGCTTCACCGTGCGTACGCCACAAGGTTTGCTGCTAGGCATTGGGGGCCAAGTGTCAGGAAGGAACCATGCACGGGCCTCCTTAGAGTACTTATAAGTAGTTCTCGGCCTTTCGGCCTTTAGGTATAAACTTAGACAAGAGACAGACAACGGAATCCAACCTATTTGCTTACGACCTTTATAATTTAGCTCGGATATAGGAATTAAACGCTAGCTATACTACTATAGATATAGCCTTGTTTAACGACGCCGTTTTAAACTAGCTTCTAATAATACTGTACTATTATAGAATTATTTTACCCCTCTTAGATATTCACTACTATACTAACTGTTACTCTGCCTAGCCCCTTTTGCATAGCTCCCCAAGTCTCTACGAAAGACCTTAGACAACTACGCGCCCGTTAGCTCCTTTGCTTTCGCTACCTCTTAGAGTTACTATATATTACGAAAATCTAGAATAACAACCTAGAATTTACTTATATCTTAGTCCTCTCTTTTAACGAAAACAACCTAGTTCCTAAAGATAAACAACGCTAGCCTTTAAACTAGTTAATAAAGTAAAAAAGCCTTTTTATATTTCTAGCATTTTAGCAAAAGCTCCTACTAATTAGTCCTACAACGTTAAAGCTATACACAGCTTCCCTAACTAGCCTAACGCTACTTTTTAATAGCGGATTACTATCCTTAGCTATTACTTAGCTATTACCCCATCGCTACATAGTAAGCCTTTTATTATTACTATAAGTCTTACAAATATCCATTAAAAGTACTCCCTTAGAATTAGAATATAATTGCAACCTACTAAATAAAAACTATAATAAATTTAAAACTATTTAAGGTACTACATTATATTATCCACTACCTAAATTTAACTATAACGAGATAGTACCGCTTATAGCTAAAGATACTATAACCTTAATTACTATAGCTATATAGTAGCTTTATAACTAATAGAACTAGGACTTTATATAGATTATAGCTGCAGCCTTTACTTACGCCCTAGTTTTGCAAATTTATATCTAGCTTATAAATATAAATAGAGTAAATAAAAAAAGAATAATTGTTACTTTATCTAGCTAACATTAGTTTCTTCTACCTATAAAAGCATTATAGTTTAAGCGTTTAGTTTAATAGAAAAATTATAAAGTACTTTAATGTTTTTTATTTTATTAAGCACTTAAAATATATTAAGTAACTATATTTTAAAAACAATGTTTATTATATCTAGTTTTAGTATCTTTCAGATAATATACTAAAGTAGTATTTATATATACTAACTAATAACGATTAACGGCTCCTAAAGACTATAACTATCTAAGCTATTTATAATAAACTTAAGGCTTGCTTTACTAAGTTTTTTTTAAATACTATAGTATTTTTAAAAGTAGACTATCTATATTTAAGTAATATTACTAAAGATAAGGATATCTTTTTATTTCTCTAAACGATTATTTTAAATATAAAAACTTATAATATAGAGTTACTAGCCTAGCTAGTTATTACCTTTAAATCTTTTACCTTAAAGATTAAGTTATAGCTTTATAAACTTAATGAAAATATATCCTTAAAGGACTTTCTAAATAAGGTTTAGAGTTATAAGAGTATAATACTTAACTTAGCCTATTAGCGTTTCCCGTTTACTTAGATAGTTACCCGTACTTATTAGCTAATTCCTGCTTATAAAGGCAGGTTACTAATTCCTTATAATTCGTAATACCAACTAGTATAACCCTAGCGATAGCTACCGCAATAGTAGCGCTTCTAGGTAACTATAATACCTTTTACTCCTTAATATAATTGCCTATTTATAGCAAATTAACTATAGAATTAGAACTAGTTATAAACTTTATTCTAACTAAGTAGATAAGGCCTAATTTAGAACACTAGGTATAGTTAACTATAGCTACTACCCAACTAATATACAATATAGCGCTATTAATAAGACTAATAATAATAAAGCCCTTAGCAATAGCAATAGCTAAACACTTTTTATTAATAGGTTATACCTAAGAATTGCTGCTTACCTACCCCGCAAGCTTTATTCGCCGCTAACTATACTTAGCGAAATTAGCTCCATCCAGCTTACTATAGCGATTTTATTAACTTTATAGAGTAGCTTAATACTTCAACATACTAGTTACCTTTAGTTAAAGAAGTCTTTAAAACAAAACCCGGCGTTAAAACTAGCCTAAAGACCTTTAACTACTTGCTAGAAGAGGCCTTTTTAAATAACAAACAAACTAAATACCTAAACGTAGTATACTTTAGAACATTAAATAGTACCCCTTTAGTCTATTGTTACTATACTAAATATTTCTATAGTAAAAACTTGCTAATAGATTATATTTACTCTATTTATTTTAAAAAACTCTAGCCTTAAAGTAGAAAAACCTTATTATCTTTTATAGTTAACGCAACACTTCCTATTTCGTCGCTAATAGTAGGTTTACAACAAAACTTATACTTTAAAAGCGCTTTCTTAGATATATTAAAAAGGCTCGTTAGGATATTAACAATAAAAAACTAATTTACCTAGGTATTTTAACTAATACCTTAAAGGGTATAAAGATTATTTAGTTGCTAATAAGAATAAACTTAAAACTTAGTACTAGTTTTAGTTTTTATTTTTAAACTTATTTATACTTTTTTATTTAACTTTTATTAGGAGCTTTATTTAATATTTATAGTAATACTAGCTGTAACTATACTATAGCGAATAGAGAATAGTTATAATAAAATTATCCTAGCTTAGAAATTTAAAAACAAGCGTTTTTACTTTAACTATAAGGCCTTAGCATAAAAATTTATAAATTATACAACTATATATTTATACCTTTATAATTCTTTAATAAATATATTAACTACAAAACCCTAGTTATAGCTTTATTTACTTATAAGGTATTAATTATTAATAACCTTAATACTAATATATTTCTTAAAATAGACTTAATAAGTTTAAAGGGCTTTAATATTTTTAATTTAAAAGAATATATTAATATTAATTTATATTGTATATAAATTTTAATAAAAACAAAATCTTACAATAAGCTTATGAAAGCTAGAGTACTTATTGCCAAGTATACTACTATTCTACCTAAATTAACAATCTCTTTACTTATCAAACATTAACTATACAAAGATAATTCGTAAAACTTAATTTTTACCCCTATATCTACCTATTTTAGTATATATATACTATTTACAAATATATATCTTAATTACATTTTTATTAAGAATTATATATTAAAGCCTATAATCCTTCCAAAGAGGACATTTATTAAACACCTTTATTTAATAGATTTTAACTACTAAGTTTACTTTATTAAGTATAATAGCGACGCTATATTAGCTACTTATTATAGATTTTTAGATTTAACCCCGTTATTTATATTCACTAAGGATTTTATAATATACAATTCTATAAGCGTAAACGTTTTTTAGGCCTATTTAGAGGGGATAGAGCAGCTTTATTAAACTTTCTTAATAGGAATATTAATATATTTTAAAACAATAGTTTTATAAATATACTACTAAATAAATAGCTTAAAGTTTAACTTTAAAATAACTAGTAGGATATAACGTTAAACACTAACGAGTTGCCCACCCTAACGAGTTGCTTACTTTTACGCTAACTACTCCCCTTTATCTTTTTAACGCGTTTTTTCGCGTACTTTCTTAAAATAACAAAAACAAAAG
>MAVT02001067.1:0-17095 GCA_001702395.2 Diaporthe helianthi | reverse complement strand
TAGGTAAAAGTACTATTCGCTATATAACTTAGGCCTTTAAATTACTTAAAATAGGTAATGTTAAAAAGCCGCTATTACCCCGTCTAAGGTTCTAGCTCTACTCTTTAATATATATCCTACTAGTAAAACCAACTAACTACGATAACTTAACGATAACCTTCTTCTATAAGACTACTTAGAAGTAATTAAATAGATTACTACTAAGATAACCTAAGGTAAAGTAACTATATTCTATTATCTAGATTTATAGCTCTAATAGCTCTACTCTAAATAGCAATAGAAATAGAGATAGATAAATAGGTTTATCTCTATACTAGGGCAGCTCTTTACTTAGAAATAAGCCTAATAATAATAAAAAAGTTAATATATTCTAGCGTAATTAAGAGACCTTTAATTATAATCTAAATAAATCTAAATCTTTTAAAAGAATATAACTTAATCTTAAGAACTCTTAAGTATAAAAGCTTTAGCCTTAAGATATTAAAAGGTTAAATACGTTTAAGAAAAGGCTATAGCTAAATAAATCAAGGAAATACCCTAGTTATAAAGATAGTAGATAGTTAAATTAAATTATTTAAAAAATGTAATTATATATCTCTTAACCTTATACTTAGGAAGGATTATATAAGTATATAAATCAGGGTTATAGTACAAGGGTTAGCTATATATATCTCTTTATAAACAACGCTTAAATAAAACTCTAACCCTTTAAAAAGATATAATTAAATATTTAATTTAGTTATACTTAGAGTTAATTATATAACTTTATTAATTATATATTAGTTTATAAATAAAATAAGTAGTTAGAAATCTTTATATTAAGTTATTATAAATCTAGTAAATATACTAGGGTAAGTAGTAGGTAGAAGGTTTAATATTAAATATAAGGGTTTAATTAGCTATAGTAGCAAAGGAAATTGTATACCTATATACCTTTCGTTTTTCTATATATTAATCTTCTATCTCTAGATTATTAGTTTAAAAGAAAACGTTAAACTTATAAATTATAAATATATACTTTTAAAGTCTTTTATATTAAGTTAATACTTTATAAAGTACTTAAAAATATACTTTTAGTAAATCTTTATTATTTTCAAGTAAAAATTAGTATTAAGTATAAATATAAAAATTATAAGAAGTTATAAGCCTACACCCTCTCCCCATAGAAAAGTATATATATACATATACATTTAATTCAGATAATGTAAAATTTCCGTATTACTGTGAAGCTCTGTCATGGTACCGGTGTTTGTATGAAGGCGAAGACTGAACAGCCTCTCTTTTCACGCATGTTGTAGCAACCAAACTTCCAGCCGGTCCTGATTCACGCAGCTCCGATTCAGAACTACACGGGCATTTGGAGTACAAGCGCATCAAGACTTGACCGGCGAGCAGGCACAGATTCGACAACGTTTCGCGGCGTGGCTGCCTGGCAGCTTGAGGAGGCGATCCGTTCAGGGAATCCGGCCGACAGGCTGCTGCTGGTTCCCGGTGCCGCACGGGTGCAGCAAACGAGGCCACAGCTGAGTGTTTGGCTGGTTGTTTGGGGGCCGAGGGCAATGCGATGTACCTGGGTAGATTTATGGGGCATAGCAGTTAGACTGTCATTTCGGCGCTGATCAACCTATAGCGGTACCGATGGTGATACCTACTTAAGTATGTGAAGGGACTGCTGGAGTTCTAAAGTGATGGCCAGGGCGGAAACCCGGCACGTCACGTGGGTAGACGGCCAGCAGGAGCGCTGTGGTGGTGGCAAAAGCGCGTGACCGGCGGTGAGCTACACGCAGGCAGTTAGCTGGAACTTATTTCGCTGTGTTGGTGGTGTGGGCTCTCTTTGTGTTGCGACCATACCTTGATGAGCCAACCGACGTTGGGGGCCATTAAAGCGAAACGCGGCTCAGCCGCAGCGAATGGGCAGGAGCTAGCTGAACCACGCATAGAAAGTCGAAGCGGTCAAATAGTCCTGGTCACCACCCAGTCGTGGTCACCCTGTCCTGAGGTCATGAGATGTCGAGCTCCACCACAATTCCCCGAAACAATGCGAACAAACCGAGAGGGCTTCCAGGCAGAGCTCGTAGCGGGACTTTGGGAGAGTAAGAAGGCGTCCGAGCCGAGGGCGACTGGTTCGCAATCAGGCTGTGAATGATTGATTGACCAGGGTGTTTCCCACATCTGTACCGACTTCGAGCCCGGGCGTGATTCGTGAAGATGGACCGTGTCTGTCTCGACCAGTCGTTTTCGTCCAAGGTTGTTTTCGTCGAAAGTCCTCGGCAGGATTGGATGGATCTCTTGAAGCTTTTCGGTCGTTCTGTGATTCTGCACGTGGCTTCCCTGGGTCTGGTCTGGGGTCAGCCATTGTAAACTTTAGAATATTTGACCTAGAGCATCATCTCGTGCACACATTCGCGCGCAGATCGACAGCTCTGAAAGACGCAATAGATCGTGGAACGCACTCGAGCTGCCTAAACCACACGCGACACAATCACCCCCAGCGTGCAGGGTCCCCTGCATTTCTCTTTTAGAGGTTTCATACTCCCCCATATGACTCCCCAGGAGCGGTCCACATTCGCCAACTCGTGGTGAAGATAGATCTCGGACAGGAAGGCGTGGCGGAGATCCCACTGGTTGCCACGTCGATGGGTTCTACCCCATGGCGACATCTGGAGCTATTCGAGCGTGTATTTCCCCCCCCCTAAGCCGGCGGTTGCCTCATTCTGCCTCGTGCTTCTCCAGGGGGTAGGCTCAGGTTGCTGGCTTGGCAGACTGTCGAGCGAAGCCCTCAAGTGCTAGAGACCTGGACGTCCCTAAGCTGTGATCTCCTCAGGTGGTGACAGGCCTGTGCAGAATGCAGAATGCGGAATGGGCTGGCGCTACACGGAGTCCATAAAAGGGAGAAGAGGAATCCTTCCGGTTCTTTTCTGTCGTCGGCCACTCCCCCGAGCCTCCAGCCAGACCTCTGACTGCTGCTATGTTCACGGTGATTTCTCAGCCACCTCAAGGACGAGCCAACAGCCAGTAACCGTTGACGGTGCCATACCAGATATTCCTGACACAAGCTGTGCACTGACTGATCGTTGTCACACCAAAATGTCGCGTCAAGAAAACTGTGCCGCGCCTGGCCCCCAAGTTGTTGTTGGTAGTACAACGTCCTCGGATAGGTGATTTCTGTCCCCCCTCTGCATCGTCTCTACCCACTTGAGCAGGTGGGCGGCCCTCCGAGCCCCATGGCTGACTGACTGACGCTTTGGAAATAGTCTTGCTCAGTCAAATAAAACCGTGTTGTTGCCGCCAGAAGCCAGGGCTATAGAGGAGGACTGTCACATGTGTCGCGAAAACACACTCGATAGCGAGCTGAGGGGCTGCGGTGCCGTCGAAGCAGACCGGCCCCTGGCTTGGAAGTCATGCACACTTCGAGCCCCTTCCGAGTATGGAAACAGTCCCGATTCTTCGGTCGCCGGCGATGCTGGGTCTCCCAGGTATTGTTGTCTGTTCACTGGTCTCTGAGCCCTGGAGAGCTCGTTGTGTGACTGCCCAGGTGCTGACTCGGCAAACCTTCTGCACAGAAACGGCACTGGAAGTGATTTCCCTTATAATGACGCGTTCAAAAGCGCCGCGAATGACCCCTTCGACTGTTCCGAGTATCTCAGAGGGATCGACCCAAGCAAGGCTTCGGCTGCGCTCGAGTCCTACTCGCAGTCCACGTTTGATTTCAGCGCCGAGCTCCTCTCGAACTTGCAGGAGACGGGATCTGGACAACTAGAGAGTGAGGTCGAAGAGGGAAGTACCCTAGGTACTTAGTGACTAGAAATCAACACTATTGGGCGACGCGAAGAATCTGCCAACCTGGAATGCACCTGCGCAAATGGATTGGGACGCAAGGCGCCAGACGTGAAGGCCGGTGGAGTGCGACCTGCTGTGTTGTAGCATTTCTCAGGGTGGCCACAGTGAAATTGACGACCATAAAGTGTTGACCATAAACCGACATGCCTACCAGTTGACCTATCCCACATGCTTCAAGCTTCTGGATGCCCTTGAATTCGAAGACCTGGATCCTGGATCAGCTCGGGGCAGCGGACAGTACCTTTGCCCAGAAAGATGTCCTCGTGCTCAGCAAGGGAGAGCGAAAGGTTGTGCGAGCTCTTCCCAAGCAGTAGAGAGACTTCAGGAGACCCCCTCCCCCCCCGCCATCCGGGAATGTTGAGCATGCTGCATGACAGACAGCGAATTCCCCCCGTCAAGAAAATGTTTGCTGCAGGCGTTTCCGAACTCGGACCGACATGCTTGTACCAAGCTTCTAATTTGTGCTCAACAAAAGTTGCTAACATTGAATTGGATGTTAGGGCTGGAGCACTTGAGGCTGGGCACGGGCAAGTACGTCGCATCGAAGGCAACACACCCGTCTTGGGACTCTGGGAGGGACCTCGGCTCCACTCCAGAAGGTGTACCGAAATGATGGATTCGTAAGGGATGGATATCGAGGCCCACGCACGTGCGTTGGGAAAGCACTTCAGGTATGACTGCAGCTGCAGACGGTAGGGCATCAGCCCCAGACCCGCAGCAGTGGCACGCTGGTGGGTCACATAACACGTCTGCTATTAACTTGAGAAGTTACTAGTGTACGTGTAGCACCGTGATGGGAACGTGGGGCCTTGGTGTTGTGGAACCCACGGGCCACGGACCGCTGCGCCAACTCAAATCCGACCTCACTCGGCCACCGTGCATGGTACTTACTTACCTAGGTAGGTAAGTAGCATCTCGCGTGTCCAGAAACGGGTATAACAGCCGGGAGCCCTGGAGACTTGACCAGCAGCCCAGGTGAGGGGAAGTTGGTTTTAAACGGAACGTGAACGACCGACATCAATTGATTCTAGAAGGATGCTACCGTCCCGGTTCTATGCTTAAGTACTTAGGCACAGCCTTTTGACTGGGAAGGGACGAACTGTCTGTAGATATAGTACAGATGTACCGAGTACGGAAAGGTCCCCGGCGCTAACCAGATTACATATGTACCGAGTACGGAGTAAACTTTAGAATTCGACAACGACAGATACACTACTTACAAGTCCGCTACATCCGCTGCGCTACATCCATGAAAGGCCGCGTCAACCCTGCCCGGATCGAACTAGTCGGGCCCCCCTGAAACCACTCTGCACCCAAGTGCTGCAGGCTTCAGTCTATTTGTGACAATTTCGTGGCCCAAGGACACTTGCACTGGCATTGAATGCCAGTGGGGCCTCTAAGCTGTCCTGGCAGACCAACTGTACACAGTATTGGCCAGAACCAGATCACCAGATCAGGTGGAGCCATGCTCAGCTGTTGTCACTCGTCGTTACATCTCTTCTCACAATCTCCTCTCACAATCTCCGCTTGGCAATTTTAAGCCTCACGGGACTATTGCTCAAACGGGCGGGCCAGCTGCCCGGGAAGATGAACGGATGGGAGTTACCGCTGTGGGGAGTATCATGGGAGGATCCCCCTTAAGGCATCTTCCGAATATTCAAAATCTCTAGATGTTACTTGTGGGTGGGGCACTGCGTCGGGCACTGCGTCAGGATGGTCGACAGTGCCAGACTTCAGGACACATAAAAGGACCACCAGCTCGGTGCCAACCTGGGCAGGCTCTTGAGTCTTGATTACTGTGTATCGTCAAGCCCTGAAGCCCCCCAAGGTTAACAAATCTCAGCAAGCTAGAGTTATCCTGTGTCCACTCGGACCCACAGACCCAGCGCGCAAACATGAGGGCCACAGCTGTTCTCGCCGCTGTCGCCTCGGCCAGGTTGGCCATGTCCATGTCGGTCGCCATACCAGCCCGCGGCCGCGACATTCCAGCCACAGGTGTCCCCATCACCGAGATCGACTCTTACCCGGGCCTCCTTAGCTCAACCCAGCCCCCTGCCGACAAAAGCCTCGCAGCCGCTGCGTACGCAGGCACATCCAGCCAGCTCACGGATGGCACACCATGTCGTGCCGTAACGCTGATCTGTGAGTAACACAATCCTCAAGGCTGCACCGGTACTTCAAGGGACCAGTCGTAGCCTCAGTGGCAGTATTTCTTGGCCTAGTCCTAACATATCCGTCAACATAGACGCCAGGGGGACGACCCAGAACGGCAACATCGGTGCCGCCGGCGATGTGGGCCCGTTGCTGATGAACAACCTCGCGTCCATCATTGGCTCTGCCAACCTGGCTGTCCAGGGTGTTACCTACCCAGCCAGCATCTTGGGGTTCCTGGCTGGTGGTGACGCCACGGGAAGCCAGCTCATGGCTAACCTAGCCGTCCAGGTAAGTCATTGGTCGTGTGCCCCACAACTACCTACTTGAGTGCTGATCTATCTGCTCGGAGAACAGGCAAGCACGCAGTGCCCAAACACCAAGATTGTGCTTTCGGGCTACAGCCAGGGCGGTCAGCTCGTCCACAACGCCGCGAACCTCCTAAAATCCAACCAGGCTGTTGTCAACCGGGTGGCTGCTGGTGCGTCCCTCCCATCAATGATGACTTTCACGCGTCCGCTTTGCACTACCTACTTGCTCGTCCCGCTACTTACCCTTCCGTACGCTGACTGCGAGTAGTTCTAATCTTTGGTGACCCGAACGACGGTGACCCAGTAGGATCCATCCCCAGCTCAAAGGTGCAGATCATATGTCATGAGGGCGATAACATCTGCGACGGCGGGGCACTGGTGCTCCCATCTCATCTCAACTACCAGACTGACGCGAACGCCGGGGCCCAGTTCATAGCATCAAAGGTCTAGCCATTGCGTAGAATGTATAAATATTAATTACAATTTTATCTACTACGGAACTCGCATAAATTCCGGATCTCACCCTGGTAAACAAAATAAACATGCCCAGCTCTTCGCAATCTAACCTTTAGAACACAGCCCACCAACAGACTTTGAACACAAGCATCTATTTCTGGAGAGCTCCCTATCTGACGATGGTGACAAAAGGAAAACCCCGGCAGTAATTTTTAAATCGTAACATCACATCAGGACAAGTCAAAGCAAATCATATACCTGAACTCTCCTCTCGTCATCATAAACAATCGTAAGAGGGCTCCCGGGTTATTTATACACCGCTGTCAATCTGATCAGGAATGTCCGTGGCCGTGAACGCGCTCCAGTCCCTGCAGGTCTGCGCCACCTTTTGCGGGATGGGCAGCTTCTTGACCTGGTCAGGCTGCACGAGGAACTGCAGGAAGAAGCCGGCGGACGCGTGCCATGCGATGTGGCAGCTGTGTGGCTCTTGTCAGCAAAATGGTCCAATGGTCGAGGAGGGCATTGTTGATGTCGACAAGGGAGCGCGTGGGTGGGTGCTGCAACTCACTGGAATGGCCAGACTCCTGCGTGGTCAGGGTCGAACTGCACCACGAGGTGGCCGTTGGCGCGGACCTGCTGGACGTCACGACGCTGCGGGTTGTCGGGGTTCACGACGTTGCCGTCCCAGGTCAAACCTGCGCCCTCGGCCAGGACGTACATGTTGAAGCCATGGAGATGGATAGGGTGACTATGTAGCAATCAATGTTAGGTAGGGCTTGACCATGATAAGAGACCTCAGACAAAGACAAAGGGGGTTGGAGAAGGGGGAACTCACGCGGCCGGAGTGTCGTTCTGAACAATGATCCTCACGCTCGAGTTGGTGCCGATGTTCCGGATGTTGGCCTCGACGGGGAACGACAGGTTGCCGGCGTTGGCCATCAGCAAGGGCGGGGCGTTGTAGTCAACACGGCTGCTGATGCCGTCAAAGCTCCAAAGCGTGTTGCCCGTGGCGTTCTGGAACAGCTTCACCCCGAAGGTGTTGGTGCTGGAAGGCGTGGGCGGCTTCATCTTGAACATGGGGGTTGTGATGGCCAGGTCGTCATTGGTACAGCTCCCTGGGTCAGGAATGTTCCAGGCCTGCGATGTTGGCTGCTTGGTCGTGTCTGCCTGGTCGTAGTACAGGGCGGCGACGGCGTTGGGCTGGTTCGTCAGGGAGCACGAGGTTAGGTTGGATCGAATCCAGAACGCCGACTTGGAGTTGCCTGCATTCGCAGTGACCAGGACGTCGGCCCGCTGGCCGATTCCAAGAGTAACTACCCTGGTGGAATACGGGTTGACTTCGACAAAGTCGTTGGCGATGACCGTCATGTTGTGGCCGTCGATAGAAAACCGCTGTACACCTTCGGAGCCGCTGTTGATGAGGCGAAGACGATGGGTCTTGCCGGTGGTGAACTTGAACTTGCTGACCCCGGCATTGTTTGTACACTTGGACGTGTCTCCTTTGGCAACCTTGGTGCAGTCGAAGTTCATCTTTCCGTTGATCAGATTGTTGTCGGAGAAAACAGGAGGCGAGTTGGGCGCCTGCCGCATTCCATGCATGTGTCAGCCCTCTCAAAGAACCGATCAAATAGCTTCATGCCAAGAGTTATATCTAGGAGAAGGTCCTTACCATTGTCTGCTCCACCAACTGCTGGTAGGCTGGATGATACCAGTCAGAGAGCATGACCGGGCCGATATCGATATCGTGGTTCTTCTGGTTGGGTCCGTAAACAATCATTGGTCCAGTAACGCCGCCAGAATACTGAGCACTGTAAATCGAAAAGGTTAGCAAAGACGTCTGTGTTTAGTACCAGTTTGCCTTGTCCCCTCTACTGAGAGGACGAAGCCTGCCGTGGTAGTTTCAGTCTGGTCTGTACTAACCTGTAGTGGGAATGATACCAGGAAGTTCCGTAAAGTTCAGCCTTGAACTGGTAGGTGTAGCTCTTTCCGGGGGCGATAGGGCATTGGTCAACGCCGGGCACACCGTCTTCCCATGGCGTGGCGGTCTGGAGGAAGCCGTGCCAGTGGAGAGCTGTTCCTTCGGCATCACCAGTAGAGTCCTTGGTGATGTTGTTGTGGACCGTCACTTGAATAGTATCTCCCCAGTTGGCCTCGATAGTTGGCCCGGGGAAGGCCCCATTGACGAGCAGGACGGGTTTCATGTATCCATCCGGAGCCAGCATTCCTCGACTGATGGTGAAGTCATACGAGCGAATTATACCAGTGTTAGGAGACTGAGTGTACGGGCTGGTGTTTGTTGATGTTCTGGTTCCCCATGGGAAGCCGTTGGGGAGGGGATTGTTGGTAAGAAAAAGAGGGAATAAGACGGCCTGCAGAGTACCATAGAGTGATTTCCCGTTGGTAGCGGACTGGGCCAGGGCAGCGGCAACACCAAAAAGCCCGCCGAGGGCCCCGCTGATGACCTTGTTGATGCCCCCAAAGATGTTGTCGAACAGACCCATCTTGAGCGACAGTCCCCGTCTCAACGTCCAAGTCGGTTTAAAACTTTAGCGAGTGTAGTTTCACGAGAGAAAGAGCGGACACCTGGAAGAAAAGAGTGTAATTAAACGAAACGAATGATGATGGAAAGATTGAGACCTGATGTGCAGTACTTCATGATGGCCAAGACACGGAGGATAGACGGTCTTATATACGCATTGGCATACATACATACATACCTACATCGTGGCCGAGCGTACCGCTGTTGCTGGTCCATCACGTCCATACCGGCCGGTACGGCATGATGGAAGAAAACATAGTCCCATCAGGTCAGTGCCATGGCTTGAGGCTAATCTACTTGCTTCCCGGCCGAGGCTGTACCGGTAGAGGAGCTACTGCAGGACCCAACCGTATGGGAGCCGGCTAGAGGCAGAAAAGCCTAGCGGGTGGCATAGCAGGGGAGGCAGTGATTCTCGTGAGCGTCAGCACTTGGATAGTCAACTCGGCCGCGCTCAAAGCGCCGCCTTTGGTGATCTCAATCTTTCAGTGTGGCACCGGGACAAGCAACAACTGTCAGCCAGGCTAGGCTGCCAGGATACCTACCTAGGTACTAAGTAGGTAGGGTAAGCAATTGTGCGGGAGGCAGGGCAAAGGCGGTACGATGGCGTCGCACAAGGTCCACGGCATGCTGCAGGCCCGACATCTGGAGTATTCGGAAGGCTCCGCGACGTAGGACGGCTCAGACCTAGGCAAGCAGCCCGGCCCAGTGCCCTGGGACACGCAGGTTGCTGTGGCCAACTGCTTCCTTGGGCCGGCTGATCGGGACTAGTCAGGGGACATCTCCCGAGAGGGCAGGCCGTGGGGCCCGTGGATCGGAAGCCAACGGCGCCGAAGGAAGAAGCATGGACGACAGCCTGTGCATTCCTCACCCGCTCGAAATGCCGTGTCCGAGAAACAAATTAAGCAGCTAAGGTAGTTAAGGTGTTGGGCTAGCTCCCAATATAGCATACTCTCAAGGGGTCTTCATCCGATGCCCGGACTGTGCACGGGATGTGGGTGGGCCACGCCGTCCCAAAGTTCGGATCAGAGTGCTCAGAGTGCTCAGAGTTTTAAGAGTGCACCAACATCTCGTAAACTTCAGGTGCAGGCAGCCGGTCCGGGTTCCACAAGCCTGCCCCGTCAGCAGCCTGGTCAAATATGTGATGCGCCTTATTGCGAAAATCGGTTGCCTCTTTCCTTGGCTGTGGTCACATCGGAATGAATGTCAATAGTGGGATGAAGAACCCCATCAACTGCGAGTGTATAAGGCACAGAAAAGGGCCTCCTGCATGTCAAGTGCAGCTTCGCATGTGGCGTCTGATGTTGACCAGGAGCGTCCCTGCAGGCAACAGTATCCTCCGTATGGTCACACGAGATGTTTCTATTATCGTCCTTGATTTGCCCTGGGGTATCGGCATACCCAAACGTACGGGACGAAGTGGACGAAGTGGATGAAGTGGCCGGGTTGATGGGTACACTTAGTTTGGCGGGGGCCCGCCGGGCCATCGTCTAGTCAAACGACGAATGGAAAGGACGACTCCGTACTTAGACCGTGCTACTCGAGGGGCAACACAATCCCAGTGTCGGCACAGCGCCAGTGCGAGCTTTGGCCACGAGGTCTGAGAGCTCCTAGGATCCTGGCATCCGGCACCTAAGAGAGCCGCCCTCACGGTCTGGGCGAGGATCTAGCTGCAAAAACAGGGAGACGGTGTGTTTTCATAACCCAGGGTCCTGTGTGCCAGACAGCGCGGTGTTGTTTGCAATCCATAGGCGTGTCCAACCGCCGAAACTACTTAACTTAGTAGCCTCGGGATTGTCCGTGCTTTCAAGGCCACCCGGGCACGCGTCTTTCCGCCGTGACCAGATAACATCGGGGTTGCCTAGCAAGCGCCGTATTTACCACATTGCTCAACGGCCGTAAACATACCGTGGCCTGGATCCTACGTCTTGTCCGAATATCGACGTCAGAGCAGCATTGTCCCCAGGTCCGCCGTTTGGGCTAAGAAGTGGAGGTTGGGCCCAGTGCTGTGGTAGCTACTGCAGGAAACAGGGGCAGTCGATTATCCACAAGCCCGTCTGCTGTGTACATTGGCATGCCCCGATTGGTCTGCAGATATTTCGAGATATTTCGAACCGAACCGGCCGCCTGAAAGCCCCAGAAAAACAACGGGACCTCGTAGCGTTCAAAAACGGGTCGTCGAGTCCGTCATTGTGGCAACCGCTCCAACCATGATCGTCGGAGGCTCATTGTCGCCATGGCTTCTTGTTGTTGTGTGTTTGATACTGATCAATGGCTATCTGCGCACATCACATTCAAGGCGGCCAGGGCAGCCTGACGGAAATGAGTTGTCATTGTCGTCCAAAGAAGTCTGTAGAATACCACCCATTGCTTGAACGCCACCCCAGGTTCCATGAAAAAAAACACGTTTTGCTTCGTACACTGCCCGAAAGACAGGTCCCAGTGTGGGGGCGGCTGCCATTGGAAGTTGGCGCGGCGCGGCGCGGCGCGGCTTCTCTCTTCAGTCTTATTGCTTGCGTGGCGGGAAAGGTGCTCGATGGGCTGCGGCCATGATGATGGGACTCCGTCGCGAGTTCCAGTAGGCCTGTTGGACAATAGGAGAGGCGTCGGAGCGGATGACACTGCCAATGGACATGAAGAAGCTGCGAGGGGGTTCTGTGATAAGCCCGTGTTCCTCAATTCTACCACGATGCGCAGGTAATAATAACTCACCCGAAAGTAGCTCCTGATGCTCCCATGTACTGGCCCAGGGTCCTCATGATTCCATTGGGTCCTGCGCCATAGCGGAATATGCTCACAGTGCCTAGGGCCGGTGCTGTCAGGGACGTGTGCGTGGGCGCGAAGAAGAGTACCTTGGTACTTAAGTAGGGAGAGGGGCGGTGTCATGGCGGCATACCATAGATGAAGCCAATGATGACGCCGACGGCTGTTGAGCTGCGTCAGATACCGTGCTGAGATGGCAATTCCCTAAGGGCACTGCAGCCCCTGGGACAACAAAAAAACCTACTGCCGCCCATCATAGCACCCATCTTCACTGTTGCGCCGGGGTTGGTTAGCATGGCGCAAGGCCTGGCCTGGCCTGGCCGAGGTTAAAAGGCTGTGGGGAGCACATACTCTTGTCCACGTTGGACGGGCCCGCGTGGGCCGTGTTGACCGGTACAGGCATGTTGCGAGTGGGTGACGGAGCCGAAAGTGCGAGTCGGATGAGAATGAGAAGCGAGGGTGAATCAAATTAGGATTTCGATGTCCAAACAAAAAGAGCTCCCGCCCGTCGCGCGACAGCACTTGTCGGGTGACGAAAACACTCCACCTCTTTGGCGCCTAGCTCAAGTTAGGTTCCCCACCCTGATGAGGAGAGCTCCTCTTCCGTGGGCTGCGTCACTGGGGGATCTCGAGTAGAATTCTGAATGGCAGCGGTCACGTGCTACACAGAGCACTGGTACGGATGGATACAATCAATGTACACAGTAGCACTTGAGACTTGTGTTAATTTGTGTTGCTCCTTCCAGGCCCTTGACTGCTGCTGCAGGGTGTTGGACCGTGGAATCTGTCATGCGCTCTGATAAAATTCGATATTCACCGGTTCAGAATCTGGGAAGTCGGAACTCTGACCAAGAACCCACTTAGGCAATATTGCTTTGTTCTTCTCCAATGCAAAGGTTGTTCAACAGTTCTTGGGCCTTCCCGCGTAGAGGACACACCCCTGCCACCCAGCCCACAGCAGGGCGGCGCTAAGCGCCACGCGAGCAGCGAGTCCACCAAACAGGAGGCTGGCCCAGAGGGCTCTGGACTTTGTTCGCTCAAGTCCACTGACTGACCTGACCTTTGGAAAATCACCGACCTGTCTCCATCAACGCCGGCCACCTGTGCCCTCTCCCAATCGCTGAGTCCGTCTGGCCGTCCTCTGCTGACTTGTCCACGTATTGTCGCCGCCCTCCTCCGCCTTGCGCCTAGCTGGCCTTGCGCCCTGCGACATCTCGTGCCCATGACCTCGGGGCTAACATCTCCACTTTGACGACATTAGCAATCTACTGAGCCCATTTCATCCCCTCGACGCTCCTGTCCATCACCACCAGCGAGCCTGCGCCACGCGAATGACATCCAGCCCCGACACGAGCAGGCCCTCGTCAGCTTCTCGCTGAGCTTCCTGCCCCGTACCTCAGCGGCCGCGGCCCGTACACTCGCCGCGCCAGGGAACCCGCACATTGCGACACCACCTGTATCTGCTGTCCATTCCATTCATCCCCACCCCGAGAATCTGGACCAGCCCTTCCTCATGACTGCCGTTGCCAGCCCTCCCAGTTTCTCCAACATCAACCGGCCGGCATGGGGGATTAATGGTGGCGGTGGCCAGTCTCTGAACTCGATGAATTCTGAAGACGTCAGAGGCGCCTTGATGCCTCGGAAGTCGATCCCCCGCAGCAACTCATCCTCTTCTGTATCGTCCAGCGCCTCCAGCTCTTCCACGTCCACCGCCGTTAGCTCAAATGGTCAGCCCAACGGCGTCGCACACTCTGCAGCCGGCGATTTAGGTGGTTGGTCTAATACGGCACCACGCAAGAGACCTCAAGGTAAAGGGCAGTGGAACGGACCCAGACTAGAAGGGACCGAACTCGGCAGGATGCCCCAGGCCCGCCCACAGATGGCCAATGGCCTTAACGGAGCCGCACCAATGTCTCCCTCCCCCTTGCTGCAGTCTCCTGGGCAGATGGCCCCCCAGAGGCCGCTCACAGACACCGTACCGGGCGGGCACCCTGTTCTTTACCTGCTGTCTCTCAACGGCACATTCGAGCGAAAGACGATAAAAGTCCCCTTCTACCCCGAAACCCTACGCGTTGGCCGGCAAACAAATAACAAGACAGTTCCAACTCCTCTAAATGGGTTCTTCGACAGTAAGGTGCTCTCGAGGCAGCATGCTGAGATTTGGGCCGACAGACAGGGCAAGATCTGGATCCGCGACGTCAAGTCCTCAAACGGCACCTTTGTGAACGGGACACGGCTGTCCCCCGAAAACCGCGAATCAGACCCTCATGAGCTCCAGTCGTCTGACCACCTGGAGCTCGGAATCGATATTGTGAGCGAGGACCAGAAATCTGTGGTGCATCACAAAGTAGCGGCCAAGGTGGAACATGCCGGGTTTCTCAACCCATCAAACAATCTCCTAGACATGAACTTCGGTGACCTGGATCCTGCAAACGGGGCCATGATGATGCCCCAGCCTGGGCTGCCGTTCCGGAACAGGACCGCCAGTCAAGCTTCAGCTGGGACGAGTGGACGGGTGCCTGCAGGCTCACACATGATGAACTCCCAGTCTGCTGGCGTGGCGTTCAACAATCGCACGTTCATGAACAACAGCTTTTCAACAGAGCTCATTGTGAAGAAGTTGAGGGTTAGCTCCACCGTCATGTCGTTTGGCGTCAACTGCAATGGCTAATCTTGTATAGAACGAGATGCGAAACGCACGGCAGCAGGCTCAGGACCTGTCTCGTACCAGCAAGTTCTTGGACGCGCTGCTGTCTAACGAGGACGTCAGAAACCAGGAGAAACCCGAGCTGCCGGAGCCTCCTAAGCCGCCAGTTGTTAATGGCAATGCGCATTCGTTCCGCTCCGATGGAAAGACACGGTTTTCTGACCCTCCAGCCCCGCCGCCACAACAGCCTCTGCCCGAGAAACCCGACGTCGCAAGATCCCAAGGCGATGTCCCATCCTTGAAACGCGCGACAACCGAGCGACCGAAATCAGGTCCATCGAACGCATCACCGATTCGCCAAGACAATCTGAGCCAGATAATACAATTGACAGAAGCACTGAATAGTGCCAAACGAGAGATCGATACGCAGACCTCAAAAATGAGAGATCTCGAGGGCATGTTGCAGAGGGAGAGGCAGGCGCGAGAGGCAGCAGAAGAACTCGCAAAGCGGCTAGAAGATGACGCCCACTCGCGCATGAACGGGTCTTCGAAGCCACAGATCGAGGACTCCACATTGGTGGAAGCTTTCGAGCCCCCTTCAGAGCATACGGGCGAGGGCAACGCGCAGGCCAAAGAAACACAAACCACGACACAGCTTGAGGCCAGTGAGGACAGGACGAATTCACTGCAGTCACAGATAGACAACATGCTGTCAGAGATGAAAGGGTTGCGAGAGCAGGTTGACAACTACAAGAAGCAGGCGGAGCAGGCTACCTCGGAACGGGATGCGGACCGCAAGACACTGGCAGAGATGGTCCAGCATATCCGCCAGCGGGACGAGGAGGCTGCGGCGTTGAAGGCCGCGGCTCGGGCCCGGACGCGATCGAAGTCAAGCGGCAGGGAGCGTAGCGCGACCGTCACAGCTAGAGAGCCGAGCAGGGGCCGATCCGTCGCCAACCGTGCCGACGGGGAAGCCACGTCTCTTCCCAGCATTGACGAAGACGCTTTAGACGACAAGCCCACGCTGTCAAGAGCGAACACCATCACACCTGCGCCAAGGTCGCCGTCGAAACGCGCCGCCTCGGACCAGGCCCTCTTGGACTCTATTCCATATGCCTCAATGATGGGTGTCGTGTTGCTAGGCATGGGCCTCATGGCTTACATCAATGGGTGGCAGCCACAGCCCCGCATTGATCAGTGAGGCCGGCGTGACATGTCCAATCGTGGAATTTGTGTTGGCATACCAAACACGTTCTCCGTTTCATATACCCTTCATACCATTTACGACGCACAACGACCATCACAGCTTTTCTTTGTTTACCCGGTGGCTTATGAGTAGCCTCACCGCTTCAGATAATCAATACTTTGGCTGCTGTTTGCGGACTGGGTTCTTCGACCTATCGTTCAGACTGTATTACTGAGTAACAGCACTTGAGCATGGCATTCGGTTCATTACATACACACTGACACCTCGAGCGGCTCAGCAACGGAAGGCATTGAAGTAGGCCTTTGTGTGGTGCATCGTGGCCAACCTTCCCCTCGAGTCGTATGAGTGTGTTCAACCATCATTCTTCTTTGTCTTTCATTGTCCGTGGCGAAGCGACTGCAGCAATTTCTCTTGATGTACAACTTCTGGCTCTCAAAGCAAGGCCAGGTTTTGCCTGGAAGGTTATGAAAAGGAACAAACGGGGCATGCAATGAATGAAACGAGAGACCTTGATTTCCAGTCTGTTCCCGCCAAGCTTGATAGAACTGCATCGGGGTCTGCGTAGGGCATCTTTCGGTATAAATGCTTAAGTGAAAGTCAATATAATAATATGCTTTCTTGTCCGGTAATCAAACCAAGCCTTGCAGACGCAGCGCCTTTCAAACCCACCCTAGTAGATCCCATCCCGGCAGGCACCCGTTTTCGGCACTATTTACTGTTTAGGACCTCTCTTGCAAGCATACCTACTTAAGTAGGTAGTTTAGCAGTCAATTCAAACATCAACTTGGACACACCGTGACACCAACCAACTACACTACACGAGAATCTACCAAAAACCATTCTTTTATGCTAGAATAGTACATTTTCGTCCTCTATGTCTAGATGTCGGCTAAAGAGCAAGTTACCCACTATGTGTCTGTTGACTTACGGAGACGGGGTCTTACAAAGACCTAGCCCGTTATACTCTACTACTAATTATATATATAAATAGTACCTCTTTAGTCCTCTCTTTTATTTAGTTAATAGAGATTAAGTTAAGTCCCATTAATTTAAGTATATATAGCTTATATATAACGTTAAACACTAACGAGTTGCGCACCCCAACAAGTCGCGCACTTTTCCAAACTACAACTATAAAAACCTAAATTATAATACTATATCAATTAAAATTAATTAAAACTAAT
>MAVT02001066.1:2540-17099 GCA_001702395.2 Diaporthe helianthi | reverse complement strand
AAAGAAAGTTATAAAAGTTTAAAAGAATAAGTATTATACTTTATCTATATTTAGTAGTTACTTTAATTAACTTCTAGTATAAACTACTTTAACGCTATATATACTTTAGTTAACAAAACTTAACTTAATTATTATTAACTAAATAAAAGAAAAAACTATAAGGGTACTATTTATATATATAATTAGTAATAAAGTCTAGAGGTACTATTTATATATATAATTAGTAATAAAGTACAATAAGCTACTTTAAGTTCGTTTTAAAGTTTAATAAGACTTTATTCTTATAGTAAATAGATATATAGTATAAAAGGAAGAGTATAAAAGGGGGGGTGGGGGGGTGTAGAAGGGGGAGGGTACCGTTTACTCTAAGGGTTAGGGGTTGTGGCTTTTAGTGCGTAAGACGTAGTTAAGCTACAGCGGTTTTAGTAAAACAACATACTATTTTTTAAGAGGTGTGGCTGTGGTACACTAATAGTTATGTGACGGGCGGAGGCGATCCCTTGCCAGTGCCAATAACAAGCTGTCATCATGCACACATCCTAATACACAGTACTGTCCTTCCTCCCCCTCCCCCCCCTCGGGCGCACCTTGCATCGTGCCCGAGTGAGACCAGATCCCTGCCCTCTATCCAGTGTAGCACCGCCGGCTGGTTTTCAATATGTTATTTTGTACCTAGGTATGTTAGGCATCATGCCTCAGGTCCAAGCTAGGGGGAAACTAGTTCTCCCTGCCATTGGCCACCGCCGGTTGCTCTACTCTGTAACGAGGGGAGAAGCTGTTGCTAGGGAGAGGCAGAGTCAGGCCGGAGGAAGATCTGCATCCCGGTGCGACGGCGACTGATAAGATAAAGAACCACCGGGAGCCTGCCCCTCGTGGTGGGGGTAAACATCCCCGTCAGTCTGGGGAGACGCCAAAAATTCTAGGGTGCAACAGGGTAATGCGTGCATGTCGTTCCCATCCTGACCGATCGCAACGGCGCCTCCTCAACAACAGACAAAGCCCAGGCAATCTCGAGGACACCCTCCTTCACAACAATAATGAGTAAATACGGCGTCATGGTCATGGGCCCAGCAGGGGCGGGCAAGGTGCGTCGAGCCTCGCAGCGTCCAGCCCACTCCCTTTGCACCAAACATTGCTCAATAATGCAAAACGGCTGACGAGAAAGAACGCCTCAGTCCACTTTCTGCTCGGCCCTCATAACGCATCTCCAACTCAACCGCCGCTCCTGCTTCTACGTGAACCTCGACCCGGCCGCCGAGTCCTTCGATCACCAGCCCGACCTGGATATCAAGGATCTGATCTCGCTCGAGGACGTCATGGAGGAGATGGGCCTGGGCCCAAACGGCGGCCTGGTATATTGCTTCGAGTTCCTCATGGAGAACCTCGACTTCCTGACCGAGGCCCTCGACGGGCTGACAGAGGAATACCTGATCATCATCGACATGCCCGGCCAGATCGAGTTGTACACCCATATCCCCATCCTGCCCGCCCTCGTGCGCTTCCTCGGCCAGCCCGGCGCCCTCGACATCCGCCTGTGCGCCGCTTACCTCCTCGAGGCTACCTTCGTCGTCGACCGCGCAAAGTTCTTCTCGGGCACCCTCAGCGCCATGAGCGCCATGATCCTGCTCGAGATTCCCCACCTCAACATCCTGTCCAAGATGGACCTGGTCAAGGGCCAGGTGCGCAAGCGCGACATCAAGAGGTTTCTCACCCCGGACGCCACCCTTCTGGACGACGACCCAGCCGAGCAGGTCCGCCGCAACACCATCGGCGGCCAGGCGGCAGACGACGGCAGGGATGGCGACGAACATGATGGCGAAGACGAAGATGCCGACCCGGCCGAGAGGGGCGCTGTCATGCGTGGCACCAGCTTCAAACGGCTGAATCGGGCCGTTGCGAACCTGATCGACAGCTTCAGCATGGTCAACTACCTCAAGCTTGACTCGTCAGACGAAGAAAGCGTTGGCGCCATTCTAAGCTTCATCGACGACGTCATACAGTACCACGAGGCGCAGGAGCCAAAGGAGCTGAAGGACGAAGAGTTTGAAGACGAGCCTGAGCAATAGCATCCATTCAGGCTTAGCCATCCCGTGCTTCGCTGGCTTGTTGGCATGAATAGCGAGATTTTGTGTGCATCACGAGGCGGGGCACGTCTTGTGTGGTTTTCTAAAGTTTAATTGTTTGCATAGCGTCGGAGTTCTGGTATCTTAAGATCATCATGAATTCTATTTCTTGGTCATATACACAACGCTGCTATCCTCAAGTACGCCAAAGGTGAACCGCTGGACCCCGACGGGTGGCCACAACCCGTTCCATGTAATCGTCGTGTCTCTATCGTGCAATCGTCGGCACATTCATATCAACGAGCGGTGCTTGCTCGACGCCAAACGCCCACACTGTATAGGTACGTCGCTCCAAAGTCGCTTAGATCCTTAACATGACAACCTCTCTGTCTCTCTCTCTCTCTCTCTCTCTCTCTCTCTCTCTCTTGCCCCCTCGGTCCAACCCAAGACCCGCGTAGATATGCACACGCCCTCACGGCCCGCGGCGAGCCGCCCTATTGTGGGGATAGCCCTGGCCAGCCGTGGCCCCGTAGCTCTGCTGCGCCTCGTAGCGCTCGTACTCCCTGAGCCAGATGTCACGCGTGTAGCTGTACAACAGCTGGCCGTAGCCAGCCACGGCGCCGACGAACGCAGCGAGGTCCTTGGCAGCCTGGTCGGGGCCCCGCTGCCAGAGGGCGGCGACGAGGGCGGCAATGCAGGCCCAGAAGACGAGGCGCAACACCAGGGTGGTGAACCATGCGACAAGGCGCCGTACCCACAGCAGCACCTGCAGCGCCAGTACGAGGACCACGACGGCGAAGACCAGGATGAACAGGTCGGGAGAGTTGCTGAGGGCTTGTGCGAGACGGTCGAGAAAGGGCGACATGATCCCGTTGTACATCGTCGACAGCAGGTCCGCAAACTGGCGGCGCAGTGTCTGTAGGGGCGAAGATGGGTTGAGGACGTGCTGGTTCAGGAGGGTGCGGGTCTCCTGGGAGAATAGGGCTGTGATGGCGAGGTGGTTAGCGAGTGCACGCTTGGGAAATGTGGCCTGTTTGTCCCGGCCGAGTTGTTGCAGCATGGAGTTGATCGGGGGAGGTGTCGTTCCTTTGGGGTGTTTCTTTTGGGGCTGAGAATGCGATGGGGACATAGCCTACGAGGCACATACATACCTTTGCGGGCAAAGTTAAGATTTTCCAAGACTACATCTTGAAGATTATCTGGGTCGTCCATGGCTGCCTGTCATGCGTGGTGGTGGCCGCCTGTCTGGCTGTCTCGCTGTCTGGGCTGTATGTGGGGACTAGATCTTGGTCGTTTCCTTTGTGAATAATATATGATGGAAGCCCGGATGTGGAAGGCGAGTATAACGCAAACGGAAGGCACAGTGGGTGAAAGAAAGGTGTGGATTTTGCTGGGTTTTTCTACAAAAGGAGCATGCTAGAAGTGTTGGACTGAAGCGGATGAGTTGTGTGTTTGTCACACCTGTGTTGCTGTCTGTGGGGTTAGTGCTATCAATTGAGGGGTTCTCTTGTCCAGGGCAGAGCGTGCACGGGCCTGCAGAGGATTATAGGTCAAGCATCGCTGCCCAAAATCAAAACATCCAGCAGGCGTCCATGGCTGACACAGGATTAACAAAACACATTAGTTCTTAAATCATACATCTCCTTCATGCTCTTAAAGAGCCTTGAGCCTTTTGTACCAGGTTAGACTGCTAGTAGGCAGCCTGCTAGAGATATTTTTCACTCATGTACTTTACTTGTAATTAAGTTAATAACCTAATGATAACCTACCTCTCAATGAACAACTAAACCCCTAGAGGCTAAGCCTCCTTAGACTAGCCTCTAGATAGCTAGTCTATAGTAATAAGTCTTATGACAACCCTGTAAGCTATAGGGGTTCCAGTAGATAATTTCACATCTTTTTAGATGGCATGGCTATTGACAGCTTTGTTGACCACCAGACCAAGGAATCCCCTATCCATCCATCATGTTTCATATTAAGCCCAGGATCTAGAAATTGGCAGAGTTGTTCCAGTTGACGAGCAAGCAAGGTATGTAGCAGTATGCCTCTGGTTTTGAAGTAGTTCATAAGACATTAACTTTTATCATCCTCTGTCTAGAAGCCATTTACATCACCACCTAGTCATCATGAAACAAACCTTTTGATCAAGCCTATAGGTAGATACAAGACTCCCTCTCAGCCTAGCATGTTCAAAGAATAAGCAGTAGTAGGAGAAAGAGAAGAAAGGAAGATAAGGAAAAGAAGAGAAAAGAAGAGAAAAGAAAAGAAAAGAAAAGAACAGAAAAGAAAAGAGGGGTATCAAATCCCGTACAAGCCTAGACAGGCTGTCAACAGGTGCAGTAGGCCTCAGAAATCCAGAAGACACAAAGGGCTGTTGACGTCCTCTTTCCCGTGGCGCCTGTCTCTCATTTTGCAGTCCCAGCCCAAGCCCATCCTCGCCGACCCGTCCTCCTAGACCTAGAAAGAGCAGCGTAAAGAAAGAAGAAGAAAACGCATGTGGAGAGAGAAAGAGACCTCGCTCTCACAAAAAATAAAAAATAAGAAGGAGAAGAACAAGAAAAGAGAGGCATGCATAACATCTGGGGCAGAACGCCAGGATGAAGTGAATTAGAACTGACACGCATGAAGATTTGAACATTTGAACAGGCGCAAGGGCGCTGAGCCGCATGGTCACGTAATAAACTCGTCTCGAGGTAACGGCAGCCCGTTCACGGCTGATCTATCCCCTCGAGGATCCTCCTCGCGGCATCAATCCTCCTCCTGTACATCCTGCCCTCCACGCTAGCCCGGCTGCTCTCCGTCAGGCCGAGGACGCAGCGGCCCAGGCTCGCCACCGTCCGCTCCACCAGAAACTGGTCGTCCCGTGGCAGGGTCTCAATCACAGCCGTCGTGCCGTTCTCCTGCAGCAGGCTTGCTGTGCTACTGATGCTCTGCGTGCTGATGCTATGCTTGTGCCTGCTGTAGACGGGAGAACTCTTCTCTGTGGTCTCGCCGTTCTGCATCTCCTGGCATGCGGCCGTTGTGTCGCTCATGAGCGAGGTTGTGATCGACTTCACTGCCTGGTCTGGGGACCCGCCCTCGGGGGTGAGCATCCCCGTGCTGGGCGTCTTGCTAGACCTGTTGACCAGTGGGAAGCTCCGCGTCGTGCCCGTAGAATCGAACGAGGACGTGGAAGGCCGGTGGGTCTTTATTGTCCTTGTCGCCGCGTTTGAACTCGTCGGCCGACGGATGGTTGAGTACATCACCTCCCGCCTTCTGTGGCCTTCCGGACTCGGCCGGCCGGAATTCCCATACAGGGGCGAGGCGATCCCAGTAACTGTAGCGCGTTTTGCCGTCTGCGGGCTGTCGATTGTCTCCGTAGAAGGAGTGCTCGGAGTGCTGCTCTCCTCCGGCAAGCCGTCCAAGGTGTCAGCATTTCTGCTGCTGTCCATGCTCTGCCTGCTGGACAAGGCCTCTTCCGCAGTCGCAAAAGACTCAATGGTCGATACTGATGCCTCGCTGCCTCGCCTGGAATGCTG
Source organism: Diaporthe helianthi (assembly GCA_001702395.2). NCBI lineage: Eukaryota > Fungi > Ascomycota > Sordariomycetes > Diaporthales > Diaporthaceae > Diaporthe > Diaporthe helianthi. Next base: position 11,518 of record MAVT02001066.1, on the reverse strand, counting down.
TGGCCTCCTCTGCTTGTTCTCGGCAATGGGCCCTCTGGTGGTCTCGATCGACGATTCCGAAGTGTAGCCGGCGTTGCTGTCTCGGCGGGCCATTCGCTGGCTGATCGTCCCCATGGCACTATGGAGAAAGAAATGCTCGTAATCAAAGGCGTCCTCTCGGTCCTCGTGTGAGACTTGGTGCTGCACGGCCTCATGATAAAGCGAGTCCCCACCTTCGCTGACGCTATCAAAAACTTCTTCCAGTTCGTCCTCATTTATGTCGCCGTTCTCGGTAAATATGTCGTCGTCGTCGTCCTCCACGTGCACGAACCCTTCCGCCCGGAGCGCCGCCTCACTGTCGCGGTCCAATTGTTCGACTTGGGCATGGCCTAGATGTTGTACATTCTCCACACTGTATACACTTCCTCCGTCGTCGTCGTCACCAATGTCGCCGATATTGACGGCGCTGTCCTTTCCGATACTTGCCGTCTCGTCACTAAGATGGCCCGGCTTGTCGGGGTCGGCTTCCGATTTGGTATCAGAGCCCGCTGTCGAGCCTGAGGCGCCGGCCCATTGGCCAATCCGTGAGTACGTAAAGGGGCTCGGCGTGCGTAAGCTCTGCATGCTCCTCCTCTTGAGGCTGTCAGCTCGACTTTGCTCCCGTAAGCTGGATATCTTGCCCTTGAGGTCGTTCACTTGGTCCTTGATGTCCCGCATCTGCGTCACCGATGCAGACCGTGCGAGACCCCGCTCACCACCACTCCCAAAAGTCGGACTCGTGGTCGACGAGTGTCTGTAAGTTGCGTCCAGGCGAGCCTGGCTCGATAACTGTGATGCCTCGTCTTCACTCAGAGGCTCGAGTGGGGCCTGTGCCTCGCGCACTATGTACGACGTCCTTTTGTAATGGCCATTCAGCTGGTCCGCACTCTTAGAAACGGTTAGCGGCTGCCTGGCGCTGGGGATTCCAATAACGCTCGATGACCTCTGCGGATAGACCTTGATAGGCAGGCCGATCCGCAGGGAGTGGTCACTGCCTTTCCGACTGTGACCGGAGAAGGCGGGCGACGAAGGGGACGATGACATTGTCGACATGTAGAGTGCGGATGTCGCACGTGCTATTGGTGGAGAAGGGGTTGAACCATTGGAACCGGACGAGTAGCTAGCAACGGCCAACGAAGACCGAGCCCTTGTGAGGTTGTCCTCCATAGTCTTGAGAATGCGCGTTAGAACCTGCCAGTTGGCTTGCCCGGGGCCTGTTCCGCTCTCGACTCACCGTCAGTCTCCTCTTCGCATTAGCGAGGATGTGCTCCGCCCTCCTGCTGAGTTGCGCGGTGGAGTACTTTTGCCTGCTCTCATAAGAGAGGCGCACCGGTATACCACCCTGCACATCTGACGCGCCATTGAGGTCCGATTCCTCGACGTAAGAACTGGCCATGCTCTCCTCATCGTCGCCCTGGAAGACGCTGTCGCCCCCCACGCTAACGGCATCACTAAAGTCTGCGAATAGGCTCGCGTGGTCGTGGTGGTCGGTAACTGTGCTGTCGGAGCCGGTCGAGGAGCGTCGGTCCCGTTGCGCGGCGGCCTGCTCCTTTGCCTTCTTCTTAATTGCAGAAATACTCCCGCCCTGGCCCATGGTCGGGGAAGATCGCAGGGCTGCGTCGCTCTCGCTGTCTCTGTCCTTTGTGCCGTAGGGCGAGATCCGAGCAGGGATGTGCCGAGGAGGTGAAGGCTTGCCGGGCGTGCTCTCGGCCTCGGTGACCTCGCCGATATCTGAGAGCATTGTGCCGTTCCCGTAGATGATGGGGGTGGCGGGGGCGGCAGAAGCAAAGCCGGTGAACTGGTGGCTCGCCTGGTTGGACAACATGTTGTTGATGTTGTGGTCGTTTGGCGCACCGGCGGCCTGGGCGTTCCTCCACATGGTCAATGGCGACTGGGGGCGATTCGAGTCGAGGCGAACAGGAGAGGGGGAGCGGTCGTAGTCAGGGTAATCGGGCAGGATCATGTCCGGGTTCGTGAGCGTCGGGGAGGCGGGCAGTGATGGGTGATGAGCAGGCGCGGAGCCCGTCGAGCCGGGTCGCGGTCCCATGGTGGTGGCCATGTCGGTAAGCTCTGGGGTGGTAGGACGGTCCCCGAGAAACACTGTTGCATGCAAACGGCGGGGCCACGGTCGAGGAAGGCTAAAGGCCACGACGGGCAGGCCCTGCCTCGGAAGGCTCTCTGCAGTTCCCCGGCCGAAGCTGGTCGTACGTACCTATGACATGAGCGTGTGTGGGTTGGATGGGGAGCTGGAGGGCGGAATAAATAGGAGCGGCCCTGGTCCTTTCACGAATGCTGGTGTGGCAGCTGAGATGGGGTGCCGTGCGCGGGGAGCAGGTTGAGTGAGGCAGGCGTGTGGAGGACGGAGTAAGGGTGCAATTGTGAGAATGCTGCACGTCGCCGCGGGCACTAGGAGGACACGGGGACGTGGGCGGCAATCAATGGACACGCAGGCTTGAGTGGAGAGTTGGGCAAATTTCTTTGCGTTACAAGGCTCAGGGAAATAGACTCGGTGGAGGAGGCCAAGGAAACTCGAGTTGCGCGTCTCCCAAACACAAAGAGAAAGAAGGAGCGGGCAGGCGGACGGGCCGGGATGTAGGCAAGTGGTTCAAAGTGTCGATCCCGGGTCCAACCAAACAGACTGACGACCTAGGCACCTACCTCGGTAGTGTAGTTTGGACGAGATACGTGTAGATACGTTGATATATTAGTGTCGCGGTCAGACCCGAGCAGGTTGCCAATTGGTGGAAAGCGAGTGGACGTGGTTGCAAGCGCATGCACCACAGGGCGAAGGTGGGAGGGACGAAGGCAGAGACAAGGCGCACCGAGAGGTAATCCGTACCCAGAGAAGACAGGGAAAGAGAGGGCAGAGAGACACGAAAGTTTGGTCGAGGGCCAGGAACCGAGCTGGGATTGGAGTTGCCAGAGGCGAGAGCGTGCACATGGCAAATTGGCTCTGCAGGTGCAAGTTGCAAGCAAGAGCCAGGGCCGGGGCAGGGGTACTACACGTGTAGTAGCGTAGCACAGTACACTACTGTATATCTAAGTTTGTTAGCGACTGGGAGTGGAGTTGGCGATTATGTATGCATGACAAGCAACATTTGAACTGCACCGCGCTTGACCCGAAGCATCTCCCGACCCGTACAGCATATACTTGGGTACCTAGGTACCTGACCATTCTGCCATTATGGGCAACGGCAGTGGCGCGCCTAGGGCAGTGGGAGTGGGCCGCAAGGCCTGCATCAACAACTGCTATTGCATAGCATAGCATACCTAGGTACCATCAATAATAGCATACTGGATAAGGAAGTCATACAACATGGCTTCTTCAGCTCCTGATCTCGGCTATGATCTGGTCGCCTTCCAGCCAAGCCGTCCGACGCAGTTGGGAACAGGTGGGAACGTGTGAAGGAGATGGCAACCAAGATAGGAACAGGTGTCGATGTAACCCAACTGACCATCAAGACCTGCCAGTTTTTCTATCTGTGGTCCAGGCCGTCTGTGCCATCGAGGAGAGGGTGCCTACTGCCCACTGTGACGGCGTTTGCATTTTGGGAAAAAGGGGGGCGCCGGTTGCTCGGTGCTCTCTGGTTGATTTGTTGTTCCACCACCCAATTATGCACCTTCAGGGGCCCCCTGATCGTGATCAAGATTGCTCCCTTTCTCCATGCGAAACCCTGTACCTGCTTTCGTCCCTCGCCGGTAGGGCGCGACGGACCTGCAGAAGACCCGCAGACCTGTTGGTGGTCCTTGTTAATAATAACTATGACCTGATCCACAAGCTAAGTACCAATCCGCAATTTTGACCACGCAGCCACGTCGAGATTGAAGGGCTTGGGAAATAGTACACTAGCCAGCCCTGCATCAGTAGATTGAACTTTTCCTCAATCCCCGACCGTCTGGGTATGTCCCCTGCACGCGCTTAGCTTGTGGGTCCCTTCGGCACTTTTCCTAACATGCCATTGGCCTCAGATGCGACCTGCCCTGCCATGGTCGCCAGGGGGGGGGGTTGAGTCTTTCTTGTCCTAATAAAACAAACATGCTTTAAAACTTACCTAGGTAAAGCAGCTGCCCATCTAGCCCTAGAATCTTGTTCAGTCTACCTAGGTATTGATAGTTCACTTAACTAGCAAGATACGATATTTTTTGCGATGTATTCCCTACCTAGTGTAATTATACTGCTATGTTAAGAAATAAAAGATTACTATTACTTACTTAAAGCAAAACTATCTATTATGTAGCTGTCTATAGATTATTTCTATAGACATCAAGACTATTATACCCTTGCTACACATTTAACAAGTTATTATAAAGAAGTAACCTAAGGCTTAATTTCACTCTATAGGAAGTGATGTAACAACCTTCTACCTCATACAAGGCTAAACCTTGGGGGTCACCCCTAGGAGGTTATTTGCATGTCCTGTAAGAAGTGCTGTTATCAAAGTTTGTTCTATACTTAAGTAGGATAAAGGTTGGACGATAGACGGTGTGGCCGTGCGTGCGTGACCTTGAAGGTTGAAGATCATCTGCAGGCAATCACAGAGTGCGTCAACGCGAGCGCGAGCGACCGCCGAATTTCGATATTCAGCGAGCGAGAGGATTCGCAGGACATCAGACAGCTGTAATGGTCAGGTTGGTCGTCATAGCTCAGATGGAAAGCCGTTTGAGACATGAACAAGCAGTCTATCAGTTCTCCCATTGGGGAGTGGGCCGTTCCCGAGACCCAAGCATAGTTCAAATGTTCCGTCTAGTCCCGCACATATCTAATCTAATCGATAAGTCCAGTCCCGCCAAAAAATTGCGAGACAACCGTCCTCACATTGATTTACGATTTGAGATGAGCTACACTTAATTCGCAAACATCTAATCTGCAACGGCTGATCGCAAATATGCTGCGACAAATGTAAGCACTGAGAAAAGGAGACCTCCTTGTGGACATCTAAAACACCGCTAACAGATAATCGAATCGCCTCGCAGAAAACCTCGCAACGCCCGCTCCAAGCGGGCTCTCGAAAAGCGCGCCCCCAAGGAGAAGGAGAACCCTAAAACGTGCCTGTTCCTGCGCGGGACGACGTGCTCGCAGGTGACACAGGACGCGCTCGTGGACCTGTACTCGCTCCGGCAGCCGCTGGCCAAGAAGTTCACCAAGAAGAACGCGATCCACCCCTTCGAGGACGCGAGCTCGCTCGAGTTCTTCTCCGAGAAGAACGACGCCTCCCTGCTCGTGTTTGGCAGCTCGTCCAAGAAGCGACCCCACTGCCTGACCCTCGTCCGCACATTTGGCCACCGCGTCCTCGACATGCTCGAGCTCGGGCTCGACGCCGACTCCTTCCGCCGGCTCGCCCAGTTCCGCGGCAAGAAGCCCGCCGTTGGCCTGCGGCCCATGCTCGTCTTCGCAGGCCCTGCCTTCGAGAGCACCGTGCCGGACGAGTTCACCATGGCCAAGAGCATGCTCACAGACTTCTTCGCCGGCGAACGGGGTCCGGGCTCTGACAAGGTCGATGTCGAGGGCCTGCAGTACGTCCTTGTCGTTTCCGCCGACGAGGCCGAGGCCGCCACTGCCACCGGCCTGGGCGACGGCTCCGTCAGCAAGCCTGCGATACACCTGCGGTCGTACCTGATCCAGACGAAGCGGAGCGGGCAGCGCCTACCTCGAGTCGAGGTCAGCCATTTTATTTTCTTCATCACCTTTTTTTCTTCTTGGAGATGTCTATTGCGGCATGTTGCCGATGCCTCCGGTACAGAGACTGACATGTTGTTTCCCAAACATATAGGTAGAGGAGATGGGCCCCCGGATGGACTTCCGCGTGGGTCGCATGAGGGAGCCCGAAGAGGCCATGCTCAAGGAGGCCATGCGGCGTACTAAGAAGGGCGAGGAGAGGACAAAGAAGAACGTCACGGTCGACTCGATGGGCGACAAGCTCGGCCGCGTCCACATGGGCAAGGTGGACCTGAGTGCCCTGCAGACGAGGAAGATGAAGGGCCTGAAGAGGGGCCGAGGCGACGAGGCGGCGGCAGCGGGCGAGAGCGATGGCCCAGCGGAAGAGGAAGAGCCCAGCAAGCGGAGGAAGTAATTGAGCTTCACGGCAGGAACACATTGTCGCTTCCACTTACGGACAATTTTGCATCGATGGTGTATGGAGTTGGCGGTTTCACGCACGGCACAGTTGCAGGCTCATTTTGGCTGAAGAATACATTGACACTTGGCTTCCGGCCTGGGACCAATTGGTGACGCCCAGGCCCACCTATTCTATGGTGCGTGCTATACACTATGTATAATGATCCCTTGGGGGGGGGGGTCATCCACCCAGTGTTCCCCGGTCTGTTGTGGCCGGTTACTGGCGGCCTGTCTCCACGGAACAGTGGTGAAACAGCTTCTACCAACATATTGCCATATTTATGCTTGTCGTCCCCGCCTGACGGCTGGAGGCATCGCTCCAATAAGGCCATCTCGCTTGTATCCACCGTGTTCTAGACAGCCTAAGTAGTCAGGACACCTCCAACCGGAACCGTAGCTGTCTAGAAATCTCCCGCTCACGATCCGGAGGCTGACCACGCGACGCAGCCCCTGCCCAAGTGTAAGCATCGAGGCCTATTTTGGCCTTGACTATTGTCTTGTGTCCTTTTTCTTGGAAGAAGAAAAGGACTGGGCTGGCGGCTGGCGGCTGGCGGCTGGCGGCTGGCGGCTGGCTGAGCGGCCACCTTGCCGCTCATCTTTTCAGCCCCGGAGCGACCTTCGTCTTGGCCGCCCGTCCACTTGCGAGTGTTTTCGCCGAATTCGAATTCGGGAGACCCATTATTCAGCCAGAGTAGCTTCCCTCGCTGGCAATATAAGCAGTCCCGGGACGGTAGATCTGGTCAAGCTTCCTCCTCGTCGTCCCGGGAGTGCCGGGGCCGGGTGGTATGGCGAGTCGGTCGCACTGTCTTGGCGTGTGCTCCTTCGGCAGGAATGCCGGTTGCCAGCTTCTGATGAGGAAGATTCCGAATTAGCACCATCATCATCCCCGTGCATAAGCTGCAAAAGCATGCATTGGTGAATCGGACGGCAGGGGCGGAAAGCTGGAGTTGCACATGGACTGCTCGTGTCCCCTGTGCCAGGACCTTTGGGAAACACAAGAGCACGCGTCAATTGACCTCTTTCTTCAACGTGAAACAAGTTCTCGGGGAGCACTCGAGGTGGCAGGGGAGGGAGGGAGGTGTCAGCTCACGTATCGCTCGGCGGCGCGGGGATGGGCGAGCTTGGATTCACCAGCTCGCTCAGCATCTCGATGTGGCTCGTGAATGTGAGCTCGCTCGGCTGCTCTTCAGCCCAGCCCGGACCCCACATGTCGATAGGTATGTGGGTGTGGCCACTGCTACCCGTGTCGTAAAGTGCCAGGCGGACTGCCCACTCGAGATGCGGCCACCACTTGCGCTCGATGTCCGGTCCGAAATAGTCAGAATTGAAGAGTGATACAATCCCCAAAACCTCCCTCCTGGACATTCCCTGCAGCCACCAGATGTTGTCGAGTACTTTCAGCAGGGCAAAGAAGGATGCCAGGATGGCAAGAGCGCGCGGTCGCCTCTCCTCAATGAGCTCGACAAAGCGTTTCGAGACAGTGGCCGGGAAGGCGAGCGCCCCCTTGCCCGGCTTGCTATGTGCCCAGTTCAAGGTCGCCACTGCGTGCTGGTATGCCTGCCGAGTGCTTGTCGCCAGGTTCATGGGCTCGTTGCCAGGGGTGCCACAACTCGGGTCCTGCGCCGGGGTTACCGGGGCAGACGGGCCAAGCGCCGCGATTTCCTCGTCCAAATCGTCAAGCAAGTGGCCAAAAAATCCCTCTGTCGCTCGGCTAAAATTCAAGTTTAGAACCGGTTGGGAGTCGATGATTGCGAGTATGATGTCGTTCTGCTTCAGCCATGCCCATGAAGCTGCCACGACCGTCTTGACGCCCTGAAAGGAGTGGAACCAAGTCAGTGGTGGCTGATAGACGCTTCCAGATGCCCCGATGTCCCTTCCTTCGTAGCCCCCACCGTTCATCAAGGCGAACGGAGACTCGTCCTTGGTAAATATGCGTGTCGCGGTGCTTTGGAAGGCGATAAGTGTCGAGGTAAGGAACAGCGTCGCGGCGTTATCGGCGTCGATGCCGTTCTTTAAGCTACTGCTATAGTTGTTCAGGCACGACGCCATGTATGCGTGGCCGGCGCGGACCAGTTCCGTGTCGTTCGGGTAAAGGCTCCTCATGTGTAGCGCCGACACGGCGAGAATGGCATCGACCAAGTGTGTAGACCCAGCAAAGGCGAGGTTCGGGACGGCGACGCCCCACATCTCTGCGAGCTCCGGAGAGGTAATGGCGAGTGTCTTGTAGGTGTGATTTGTGTACTGGTGCATCAGACGCAGCTCGGTCAGGCGGCCGATGGGTTGTGATCCTGGCACCGGTTGGGGTGGTTGACGGTACAACGGGATAGAAAAGGCGGAGGACTGTGGCGTGGCAGGAACAAAGCCTGCCGGGCGAGACGCTGAGGCGTCCGAGAGCACGTCGTCTACCGAAGCAGCCTGACCGCTAGAGCCCGGGGAGGTTGTCGAGCCGGCCAGGGGGGCGTGAAGCTCCTGGGTGACGCTGGGGTTCTCGAAGTCGCAGGGCACGCCGTGCTTGACGCAGTTGCCACAGCGTGGATGAACCTCATCGCACTGCACAACAGATCCTGTCAGTCGCGAGGATATCGCCCAAGTACGGGGTAAGGACAGCCAAGGGAACGCTGGGTCGGCAAGGGCGCCAGGAACAGATGGGGGCGTAGGAGCCGGACCTTTATCTTTCGCGCCTTACATCGGCGACAGCCGGCTCGACTCTTCTTATGGGACCTTCTTGGAGGCATCGTGATGTCTCAGGAGGGTGTGCTGTCCGTGGTCCTCTTAGAAACAGGCTCGGCAGCAGGCTCATCGCGAGGCCCCTGTAGCTTGTGACGAACTTGTTGAGACGCGCGAA
>MAVT02001065.1:0-17100 GCA_001702395.2 Diaporthe helianthi | reverse complement strand
TTAGGTATAGCCTAACGCTATAGCTACTTATATAGAGGCTTCTAGGCTTATAGAATAAATTAGAACGTTACTATATTTATCTAGAAAGATATATTATATCTTATTCTTTTAAGATACTTACTCTAATTCTAGCTTAGTAAAGGAACTTAAAGAATATAAATAGTTAATACTTATATATTTATATACTTTATATACTTATATACTTATATGTTTATTATATACTTATATATTTATTATATATTTATAATTCTACTAATAAATAAAACGTATACTAGTAAGTCTTTATAAAATAATTTAAGAAAAGTATAAACACTCTTATTAATTTAAATGTAGTTAGTTTTACTTTAAAAAAGTATTGATATTTAGAATAATAAGGATTATAGCCTTTTATATATTATAAGTATTATATTATTATTTATTAACTCTTTTATTTATTTATTAAATATAGTACTTATAAAAAGTAGTAAAAGTATTATAAGTTTGTTAAATTAGTAGTATAAACTTAATAGATGTTATAGTTATAGAATAGTTATTATAAATACTAGTTAAAACTTATATTTAATAAAAATTAAAGTAAAGTAGTTATATTAATAGTTTTAATATACTTTTATCTTTTAAAAGTTAATAAAGTAACTAAGTATAGTATATAGAATATCAAGTATTATAAAGATATTATAGTATTAGTAGTACCTTATATTTTAAAAAAGGGCTTAGATATAGAGCGATTTTAGCTGTCGTATAATTTTAGCGCCCCTTAAGCGGCGAGCTTTAGGGGGACTAGCGCCGCGAAGGCCCCTATGTAATTACTTATTTCCGAATATTCAAGTTGTGCGGTTCTACAGGAGCGCCAGTTACTAAGTATGCGGTTGACGTTCAGCTTCCTATCAGGAGTAGCCGGGACAGGGAGGAAGACGTCGCCTACATGTGCTATGAGGTATAAAAGCAGCTCTAATGGAGTCAAACTATGCGGCGGGAATAAAAGGTCTAAGGTCCGAGCTACAGTGTAATGTTGGGCAAACGGACTCGGTGCGGAATGTTGGCCAATTTGCAGGAGAAAAAAAAAACCAACCACTAGAACAGCTTTTGGGCACCAAGCTGTGCTCGAACTCGGCGCCTGTGGTGGCCTAGCCCGCCCTCAAGCAGCCACAGACCTGTCTGACAAAGCGACTTTTCACTCCAGAAAAGGTTGACGGCCCGTGCGCTAAAACCCCGCACTGGCCCACGCCGTCGTGTAATTTTCCGCATTGTGTAGGCTGAAATTTCCCACTGGACCAGACGACAAAGTCCAAAACACGGAACTGGCGGTCTTCGCAGACACAACCCAACTCGCGTCAGTAACATCCCTCCACCATCAACAGCTATCGCCCAATGGCATCACACCCTTTCTGCGACCCTTTTCAATAACCATCCATTACTTCACTCTTTTTACCGAACAGTTCCCAAGAGTACGGCAGATTTAGGTCGCTGTCGAACTAGAGCTCGCCGTCGTCCTCCGACGGGGTGACTCAACAGTTCAATTCGACTCGGCTTGTCTCGCATCACAGACATCCCTTCTCAGCGTCTGTTCCTCCAATGCGATCAACTGGTTAACCCGAACAATCATCTGTATTCACGAAGCTAACGGGCCACCGTCTGTTGGCCATGTCGTCCATGGTCAAAAACCCACGTAAGGTGCCGGTGGCAAAACCCAAGGCATCGCGTCCCAACCCTGCTCGAGCAATCAACGACCGGGACCACCGTCGCAAGCAGATTGCCGAGTACAATGCCAGTAGGGCCTCTTCTTCGGCTGGCTCCCCGCCTCCCGTTAACGCCCGCTCTAAATGCCCCAACCCAAAGTGTTCGGCTCCCAACCTTGTCGACGGAACCTGTCAGTCTTGTGGTGCAGTCGTTGACGACAGCAATATCGTCGCCGATGTCCAGTTCGGTGAGGCTTCCAACGGCCAAGCGATTGCTTTCGGTGTCACCGTCGGACATGACCAGGCAGGCCCTCGCCTAGGTGGCCCCGGTTTTGGGCCTCGCCGTGCTGCAGGAGGTGGTGACGGCGAGAACCGCATCAAATCCATTCTCGAGGGAAGAGACCAGATTACTGGTCTGCTCCACCGCCTGGAGCTGGGCCAGGTTGAAGGCAACCTGTACCACTCTGCCTTCAACAAGTTCAAGGAAGTCCTTGGTCGAAATTTCTGCCAGGGGCGCAGTATCCAAAGGGTTGCCTGTGTCTGTGTGTATTGGGCCATCCGCAAAGAGCGCAACACTCCGGTCATGCTCATCGATATCGCCGATGTCTTCAAAACGGACGTGTTCCTCCTCGGCCGCACATTCAAGAAGATGCTTAATATGCTCTACGGTGGCGACGAGGCCAATTACCCCTTTGAGCCCATGGTTCCCGAGGACATCATCCGGCGCCTTGCCAGCCGCCTCGAGTTCTACAATGACACCGACAAAATCCAGACGGCTGCTGTGCGGATCATCCAGCGGATGGATCGTGACTGGATGATGCTTGGTCGTAAGCCTGCAGGCATTTGTGGCTCGGCTCTTATCCTCGCCGCCAGGATGCACAACTATCGTCGCACCCCCCTGGAGGTATCCTTCGTTGCCAAGGTCACCACCGCTACCCTGAAGCTCCGTCTGGACGAGTTCGCCCGGCTCGAGGCCGCGCAGATGCGAATCAGTGACTTCATGAAGGGAGAATTCCCCGGTCAACAGAAGTCACATGATCCTCCCGCCTTCTACCGCCAATCCAAGGAATACCAGGAGGAGCTGGAGAAGAAGAGGAATAAACCCGGCCGAAAGAGAAAGCGCGCCGTCATTGATCCGGAGACCGGCGAGCCCATTCATCCCGACAAGAGGACCCGCGAAGATGGTCAGCCAGATTCTAGCACCACTTCCCAGGACGACGCCACGCCATCGGAACAGCCGAGGACTGACGCAGATGGATTTGCAATCCCTGCACTCCCTCGACGACAAGCTGACAGCCCCTCTCATGAAGGTACACGGCGCGTGACCGAAGATGACATCAGCGAGGCCGTGCCTACAGACGAGCAGGATGAAGTGGAGGCGCTTGCATCCAAGTATGGCGACGTCCCCCTACCAGGAATGAGTGATGCAGATGGTGACCCAGGGCCGTCAGGGGCGCAGAACACCACTGTGGCTCCAGGCGCGAAGAGTCACCGAAACCGCTTGCAAGGAAGCTCTCTGCGTAATCCTGCGCTATTCGACGAGAATGAGGAATGGACCGAGGACGAGAACAAGATGGCCGAAGAAATGCTCAGCAACATCAGGGACACCAGCTCCAAGGTCTGGGCAGCTGCGCTCAGCGAGGCTGGGCTGCGCACTCAAGCGCTGATGGATGAGCTCCAAAACCTGCGACCAGCCAACTACCAACAAAACCAACTGATCGATGCGCCCCAAGTCACAGAGGACGAGTTTGCTGACGACCCGGAAGTGCTCAACTGCTTGCTGAGCGAGGAGGAGCGCAAGATCAAGGAGCAGCTGTGGCTCAATGAGAACAAGGACTGGCTGCGCCTCCAGCAGGAGAAGGAGTTCAAGAAGAGGATGGCGCCGGTCAAGAAGCCGCGCAAGCCCACCATGCGCAAGCCACGTATCGGAGAGGGTCAAGCCACACCGGCAAGCTCGGCCGGGGAGGCCGCCCAGGAAACGGCGAACCGTCGCGGGATCTCGACCAAGATCAACTACGCTGCCCTCACCAACATGGACCGAAGGGGCCCAGGGTCACTGATTGGCAGCGAGATCGCGAGTCAGCCGACCAGCCGCACCGGCAGTGTCGAGCTTTCTGATATGGACAGTGACGAAGATGACTATGACCTTGGCGATGAAGAGGGCAACGAGAACGAAGAGGGGGAACAGTATGATGCCGATGACTTTGAGGATGATGCCTAGTGATCATCGAACTCGCGGGCAAAGGGCGGATGCATTCCACGGAGGAGTTCACGGACGGGGAATCAGCGCTAGGTTAGTTTTCTTTCTCCGTGAAACCCTATCAGTAAGCACGATAGCATTAGAAGGTTGCTACCGCGACACGGCGAGTAGGTACCTAGGTAGAGTAGAATCCATAGAAACACGAGATAATGTATGATCGGATAGCACACCCAGAGCGGAGCTGGCGAGGTCGAAGCTCAAGATATATTGATCTCGTGCCTGTTGACGCCTTGTTATCTCGTAATGGTTGGATAAACAATGGATGCTTACGGCCACTCAGTCCGGGGATTGGGCTCGGATGAGGAAAATGGGTGGGCCCTGCCGACCGACGGTATTCGTCTCAAGTCAACTGGTGCTAGACATCAATGTACCCCATGGGGACTACGGGCCCATCCGATTAGTTGGGCCCCAAGGTTTCGGCTAGGCACGAGACCTCGTGCTGCTTGGATACACATCGGACCCAAGCAGGCCAAGTGGAGGGATGATCAAACTCCAGCATCGTGGCCACGATGCTGCGTGTGTGTTGACTTACTAGGTGGGGGGGGGGGGGGGGGGGCCGAGGGAGGGATGCTGCGGATGGAGAGCTTACCCTTCTTAGTCAGCGTTGATGATTTAAGCACTGCTAAGACACCCGCCTGCCCGCCCAGGTTGCACAAGCAACGACAAGCTCTCAACACCCGAGCCGGTAAAAGCTTGGGCTAGATGCAGGCTGCACGCCTTTGGACAGCCAAGATGATGTTTCCTTGCCGGCGGGTGTGAACTGTGTTTAATAACAGTTCTGTGGGTGTCCCTCCCGCGAGACAGCCTTTTACAAGACAACCTCCTAAGTAAGAAACAGCCTCCTATTTTTGTAATTTTTTTTAAAAAAAAAAGTTGAGAAGGGGGGAGGCAAAGACAGCGCAGACACAGAGTTGAGAGTACTCGGTAGGGAAAACAAAACCCGGCCGAGTCAGGGCGGGATATCTTGCATGAGGATGGAAAAAGACTCAGGAACGCTTTCGCCGTCACCAGTTCGGACGAAGACGGGATCAGTTCTTGGCGTCTCTTTTGTTGCACATGATGAGAGAGGGAGAAACGGGAGGATGTGGGATGGGTCGGGAGGTACTTTAGGAACAAGGCTTGGTGGCAGGGGTTCTGCGGGTAGGGCCAGGCCAAGGGTGGATTCTATTACGGGAAGCTTTCATCTCCAGAGTGGCGCCGATTTTATTTCCGAGTTGCCATTACACACCAAATGACTCGTGGTGCCAAGTTTGTCACGGCAGAGCCGCATGAACGCCCGACGTCACAACTGACTGCCTGTCGACGTCAGCTAACTCTTTCCTAAAAGTTTTGCTTCGGGCCCACTGCATTACGAGCGAAGATCCACCGCATGCCCCGAAAATTGACCTACTGGTACCTGACCAGGCTGACCAAAAAAAAACCTGCTATTACTTCCCTTGCACAATTCTGCACGCGCCATGCCGACTCCCACAATACACAGTGTGTAGTGCAAAAGCCAAGTTGCTCTGACAAGATCTTAGATCTAAAGGATTGGTACGGAGCACCAACCCCAAGCTTATCTCCCCCACGCGGGGCTGTTCCTGGGAGTCTGGGAGTCTTGGAGTCTGGGACAGTTGGCCCGGGCTCTTCTTTATCAACAGTGGCTTTTGAAGGGTCGACAGCCCACAACCCACGGCCGAAGTGCGCGATCGTCTGTCGCCATGTGCGTCATTTAAGCCTGCTGACCCGCTCGTCCGCCCTGGGCTGTCTACAGTGGCACTGGCAGCACAGGTAGGTTGCGCCTCGGCGTTTCTTCGCTCGTTGCCGTTTTTTTGTCTTTTTGTGTCCCAAAAAAAAACAATCTAAGCTCTATCTTGAGGTGCATCAAAATCCCTCTATAGTATCGCCATTGGTGACCCTGGCCTCGGACATAGCGACCTGGGTGGGCACTTACCTACCTAGGTAGGTTTAATGAATACTAAAAACAGTATACACTACATGCTATCCTACGTGCTACCCACCTGGGCACCTAGCTACCCTACCTAGCTACCCTAGAACGCTGTCCGTCGAGGACCAGCATTCAAGCGCGATCGGGAAAGGGCCAGGAAGGCATGGTAGGGCAGGCAGTCAGGAGTCAGGCCAGTTTCGGAAGGGACATGACCAGGGCAAAGAGACGCGGATCAACGCTGACAAGTTCGTTGTACGTTCAATATTCCAAATTCGGGTCCTACTCGTTTGATCTGTCGAGTCGGGCTGGTCAGTCCCCTCTCATGATAGATAAGGCTTGACCCTCACTTCATATTTAGACGTGGTTCATCCCGCCAGTGCTATCCCCACCGCCTTGCCTCCATTCACTTCCATCTCCATCACTTTGGCAACACTCAACTCGCCCCCCCCCCAACCACCAAGGCCCGTCCTTCCCGCCCTCAGAGTCCGGTCCGGAGCTTGTCCACGCCGACACAAAGGACGTCATCGCAGCGTCCCTCGCACCTCCTCTCCCGTGGCTACTTTAAAGAAAAATCAACCTCGGTGGCTAGTTTCCACACGGCCAAAGGCCTGACCTGATCCGCCAACCTCTACTCGACTGCCTTCAACGGCTGTGTATTAATTACATCAGCTGTAAAGTCGTCCTCAACACCGACCATATCCGGTCGCCCGACCCACACGTAGTCGACGACATCTCGATTATTGATTCCCGAACACTCCACCCCACAATTTCTCACCAAAAATGGCCGACTACAACGTCACAGCCACTCATGAGGCGGGCTCCACCGACCACAAGGCCGAAAAGACCATCAGCACCAGCGCGAGCCACGAGGGCTCGGGCTCAGGCATGTTTGGGCAGACAGGTGTCGGCGAGGTGACGGACTGGAATGACATTGAGAAGCGCAAGGCCGCCGAGGGCCACGCAAAGTTCAAGCGGCTGGGCTGGAAACGCCTGACCATTGTGCTCATAGTCGAGGCCATCGCCCTTGGTTCCCTGTCCATTCCCAACGCCTTTGCCAAACTCGGCATGGTCGCCGGTGTTATCCTCTGTGTCGGCCTCGGTTTCGTTGCCATCTACACCTCGTACGTCGTCGGTCAGGTCAAGCTCGCCTACCCCCACGTCACCCACTACGCCGATGCTGGCCAGCTGCTCATGGGAAAGTTCGGCTATGAGCTCGTCGGCGGCATGTTCGTGCTGCAGCTTGTATTTCTGGTCGGCTCGCACAGTCTAACTGGTGCCATTGCCTTTGGCAACATCAGCGAGAACGGCGCGTGCTCCCTCGTCTTTGGTATCGTTTCGGCTATCATCTTGTTCCTCCTGGCACTGCCTCCGTCCTTCGCCGAGGTCGCCATCCTGGGATACGTCGACTTTGTGTCCATCATCCTCGCCATCGGCATCACCATTATCGGGACCGGTGTCCAGCAGAGCCAGGGCCTGATCCCCGCGTCCGACTGGTCCGCTTGGCCCCAGGAGGGGTTGACCTTTGTCGAGGCCTTTATCGCCCTGGGCAACATCATCTTTGCCTACTCCTTCGCCGTCTGCCAGTTCTCCTTTATGGACGAGATGCACACCCCCAAGGACTTTGTTAAATCTGTCTGGTGGCTGGGTATGATTGAGATGGTTATCTACACCGTCACGGGCGCCCTGATCTATGTCTTTGTTGGCCAAAGCGTCAAGTCCCCCGCCTTGCTATCCGCCGGTGACCTGCTCTCTAAGGTCGCATTTGGCGTCGCGCTACCCGTCATCTTCATCTCCGGGTCCATCAACGGCACTACGGCCGGACGGTATATCCACGCGCGAATGTACAAGGACTCGGTGATTCGCTTTATCAACACCAAGATGGGCTGGATCACGTGGAGTGTCCTCATCGCTGGTCTTACCCTAATCGCTTGGATCATCGCCGAGGCTATCCCCTTCTTCAGCGACCTGCTCTCTATCTCCTCGTGCCTGTTTATCAGCGGATTCACATTTTACTTCCCCGCCTGGATGTGGTTCAAGCTCATCAAGAAGGGCAAGTGGTACAGCAAGGAGAACCTGCTGCTCGCCATCTCCAACGGTATTATCTTCATCATCGGTATGATCATTTTGGTTGCTGGTACCTATGCCAGTATTCAGGATATTGTAAGTTGTCTCCTGCGTCCATCTCCACTGCTTGATATCGAGGCACCACATGCTAACTCTCAACCTTTAGATCAACCAGTACCACGAGGGAACCGTACGAGGCGCTTTCACATGTAGCCCTCTGGCGTAAGATGGGAATGGGGAGGAAAGCCAGAAAATGTGTACGGGGCACAGACCTGGCCAGTGATGACAGGCTTGGCTTCTGTCCACATCAAGCCCCATGTTGTGGTATGTTGGAGATGTCATTTGGGGAAACCAGGGTATGTACAATGAAGATGAATGGATTACACGAACATTAAAATACTTCAAGTCCTCTTGTTAGATTGCCGTGAATGCTTGGACTTTGAACAAATCCACTTGGGTGATCCACGTTGGGATCATGGTGCCATTGTGCCATTTTGTCGCAACAATGATAGCTTTCACTTAGGCCATTCTTCAGATCAACATTACTTGGGAAAGGCCCTGGACTGTTTGGTTTACTTGCTTCTTTAGTTTTCATAAAGGCGTAAAGGCGATACACGGTCACGATACACGGTCACTGCACGTGGGTCCCTGTTTTGCACAGCTCAACTCAATGCCTCAAAGTACCTAGGTACTTGAGTACTTACCTAGGTAAACAGCGAACATCAAGCCTAACCCAACCCCACTGGCAGAGCTCTGCCCTTCACTGTTACCTGGTTCTGACATCAATGCAGCTTCCGGCAGAACCTGGCGCCTACTCGCCGAAAAGTGTTTCGCCCATTCTTTGTCAGCTCGTCCAAATCAGACCATCCCTCCACATCAAAATTCTCTACCTTGCGACAAAAGTCCTTCCGGTTCCGCCATGGACATGGTCTGGGTTCCTCAGAACCACCTCGGTCGCCTACCAGAGGAGATTCTCCTCATGATCATGAAACAGCGGAGCCTGTCTGTACGAGACCTGATCTCGTTGGCACAAACCAATCATCGCAACTATAGAGTTGGAATCTCTCCTGCATACAAGGCTCATATTGAGCAGAACTACGGCTTAGCCAGTGAGTATTGGGCAGAATACACACTGAAAAGGCATCACATCAAGTCTTTTGTCTATACCAGTCAAAGCTAACCCAATGTTTGTACCACAAGTCTACTGGGCTATTGAAAATGGACAACAAGCAACTCTTGAGCGACTCGTTGAGAATGGCGTCAGCGTCGACATAGTGGATAGGAATGGCATTCCTATATTCAGCGACCGACTCCTGAGGAACATGGGCGGACTCGAGCTGACCAAGGCACACATGGCGGTTGTCGAATTTGAGTGGCCAACCCGGGTCACCCCCCTCGCATGGGCTGCAAGTGAGGGACAAGATTCTATGGTGGAGTCCCTACTCGACAATGGTGCACGCCTCGAATTGCCATCCGAGGGATTGTGCAAGTGTTCCCATGGGCTACTAATCTCCCACTGCTCAAAGCCCTATCCCATTCCTCCTTATTTCCACCGCGCGACTTTCGACGACGATGAAGAAGACCGTGGCGGTCCATATGGATGGACTGCCCTCCATTACGCACTCTGCCATCAGAACGCCTCGACCGCGCAACTACTGCTTGCACGTGGTGCTGATGCTACCGACCTGGGCGGCATGGTACCAGCGCTTCTTGTTGCAACACAGTTTGGGCTGAACGGGACAGTCGAATATCTCATGGCAAACAGCCTTGCTGATATCAATGCCAAGAATCCCAACGGCGTCACGGCTCTGCACCTAGCCCATCTGGCGGGCAGGTATGATCTGGTAGCCCGGTTTCTGGAGTGGGGCGCTGATATCAACGCCCGCTTTACCGGCGAAGATGGTCCTTGGACAGTCTTCTCGATGGCGTGCGCAACCGGCTTATTCGATCGGGCTCTGCAGTATCTTCGCCGGGGCGCTGATCCGCGCATCGTGCTCAAGAAACATGGGCACGGCGATTGGGATGCGTACACGGCGATGAGGCTCATCTGGGGCAACGAAATGAATCTAAAGCATTTTGGGTGGGAGGAGCTCGCTTGTGCTATGGAATTGGAGCAGGAGATCATCGCAAGGGGCAATGAAGATGCTCCGGTTGCCTAAGCAAGCGTGGACGCTTGTTCACATGTTCAGCCTTCGTGGCTCCTGTTTCTGCGCCTCGAGACCTCTGACGATCTTCGAAATTGGGAAATACGTCAGCCTTCAAAGGAGTGTCAAATTGGAGGATGGAAGGCATCTCGATGGCGAACACCACTAGTTGTTGACAGTGGTCTTCTTTGCGGTTACAGTTGTTTGGGTGATCAAAGACGGAGTTGGACATCAGCAGAAATGTTAGAAGACTCCAGTGGAATCTGCAGAGTGTCACAGATTCGATGACAACAAAGAGTCCCGAAGCTTCAGTCGATTCTCATTGATCTTCAGAAAGCGTGCTGATTTGGCAGACAGAGCTATCATACTTGGGCTCTTCTAATACTGTAGAAAATTGAAGCTGTCCTCACAAGGCCACCCCCTGGCGTAGTGAACTGCCTCGTGTTGCAAAGAAATGTTATCGAGGAGGATCAATATTGACCCCGGGGTCAAGCCAAGCGCAGGCAGCTGTGCCGCAATCGACTTCAGGAGCGTTGGGCCGTCCTATCACAAGCAACCATTGGGATGGTTCAAATGTTTGTTGGTTTTCCAGGAGCCCGTCTCCACATCATGATGAATCCTCGACCACTCGAGTGGAGTCACGACGACAGATTGTCCATTTATCTCCCATATACACACTTTCAATATTGCACGAGACGACTCAATTGAAGGAAAATGGATGCTGGCCCTCGAGTTCCCCGGGCCCCGCAGGGCGAAGTCAACGCTTTCTGGTCAAAGTTCTCGCGGAGACAACCAAGCAAAGTAACGTCCGTCTTCCCCCGTCCGCCGTACGCCAGTCTCCTGCCCACCCACCCTGACCCGCGCGGCGCATCATCAGCTCGCAACGCGGCCGAGAGCTACAAAATGGCAGCGAGAGAATGCGGCGGAAAGGTCAGGCGGATCAGGGACGAGTGCGAGCGCACCAACGAGAATATCACAGACCCGGACTTTGACATCGAGTCCGACTTTGTGACGCGGAGGGGCAATTGCCTGGTTGGCATGCGCCACCCGCCTGTGAAAAACGAGGGTCGCCGTCGCGGCCGTGGCCGTGGCCGCGGCTCTCCCTCCTCGTCTCCCTCCCCTCATCTTCTCTCCCCTGGTGCGGCGAGCGAGGCCACCATCAAGGCACAAGGACCAGGGATAACCGGGTCAGTCCGGTGTTCAGAACAGAATGATACTTGGTTGCCGCTGATGGAAAAGGCGTATGCGAAAGCACATGTTGTCTACGAGGCCATTGACTGTGGCTATGTCGGAGACGGCGTAGAGACATGACTGGTGGGGGTTACGACGACTATTGCTGCCAACAAGGTGCTGAGAAAGGATAGGCTGTGGAAAGAACTGAGCGGGTTCGGACGGCCAGTTCGTGTTCGGCCTGAGTGCTACTCTTATTGGTAGGGTAGAAGCCGAGTCAGGCGTGACGCTCGGCCATGCTTATACTCTCTCTCCTCCAGGCCGTCCAGGTGGACACGGAAGATGGGAGAGGCTCGGTGAGATTGGTCAAGATTAGGTACAGAAACACCAACTGCATTCTGTATCATCCATGCAGTACCTACATATGCAAGGCCGCTAACCAATCTACCCAGATAGGAATCCTTGGGGGAAGAGGGATCCCAGGGGCAGGATGGGAGAGTGGAATGGGAGGTGGGTTGTCAGACGGTGCTGAAGAGTGGACACCGAACTGGATGGAGAAGCTGGACCACCGGTTCAGAAACGACGGTATTTTCCGGATGGAATACAGTGATATGCTTCAGACTTTCGGGTACATCTATCGCACCCGCCTGTTCGACGAGCGCTGAACGGTCATCCTGCAATGGGCGAGCAGCAGCGTATCATGGGTGACTGGATATTTGCACACCAAGTTTGTCATTGACGTCAAGAAAGCCGGCATGTTTGTACTTGTCATGGCACAAGTGAGTCAGTCTCCAGCCCATACACATCACAGGCAAGCCCACATGCTGACCTCATGTGCTGTATCCTAGCTGGACACACGGTATTTCAAAGGCCTGGAGGGTCAGTACCACATGCAGTTCAGCCTTTACTTCGTCCTGCGTAAACAGGACATTCGGATCGGGGACTACATCTGCACGGCCCGCCCGGCTCATGGCAAGACAGATCGATCGGTCAGTTCCGAAATACACCTTGAAGCTGGCCAGTACGAAGTCGTTCCGCAGATCACCGCCGAGCGTGTCAAAAAGGACTCTGTCGAGTTTTTGGTTCCGCACTGTGCGGAATTCAATCCACAGAAACTCAGGCAGGTTGGGTTGCAATATGACCTTGCGCACGCAAAGGGAGGAATGTGAGTTCATTCAATGTTGACAATTTCATCCCTTGAATACATATGCTACTTGATTTCAAAGGGATGACCGTACAGTCCAAGTGTATCAGAAGGGAACCGTATCTGCCAAGTGTTCCATTCATGGTCCCTACAAGGCGGTCAGCTAACTGTGCCGATCGCAGTCCAGATGAGGATTTGAACATTGAGCTGGGAAGGTCCAAGAGCAAGAGGAAACCCTACAAAACCAACCATTCTCATATTGACGGGAAATGCGTGCAGTTCAGAGTCGATGGCATGTCACCAGAGGAGCCTATGCCGAGCAAGAGAAATGAGGGCGGGTCGGAAGATCAAGCCGAGCTTGATGAGTTCCAGTATGCGGCCGAGGCCACAGAGACCAACGGCGACGAGGGCCGAACCCCTGGCGACATGCCCAAGGAGACGCTCCCGGCGTGGGAAAACCAAGCAGAGGTGGCAGGTGGCGAAACACCACAGGGGAAAGAGCCGCGTCAGTCTGGAATGGGAAGACAAGATCTCCCATTAAGGGCAAAGAGATCTGAAGGAGAAGCGGTGGCGCCAGATGGGAGGCACCTGCGTATCGATGTCCACACGGAGCCGCCCATGGATGGGTGTTCCGACTCGGACGACAGCGAGGGCGATGACGATCAGTGGAACGCTGTCTATGTCGCCTTTCTACGAATCTCCTCGAGAGATCCAGACCTGACCATCACCCTGGTGGAGGGCAACTATGTGAAGAAGGCGCAAGCGAACTGGAATTTGCGATTGCATATAAGATCCTTCAGTTCAGATTTCGATAATTCTCCTAAAAAAATGAGATGCATGTGAGCCAGTGAGAATTCGGAGGTGCTATCATACATCGTGATGAGTCCGAGAAGGAGATGGCCTGTCATTCTGAGTGCTCCGCGCTGAACCCACATGTGTTCCGATGTCTGTATTTGAGTGGGCTTGGAAACGAAGAGCAGCGGGAAGGAGTTTTCTGGTAGAGATCAAGAGTCAACCTTGGAAGACACATGCTTACTGATTGGCTTGGTTTGGCTTGTAGTTGCTCGTGTTCAGCACGCCTTCCACCAAATGAGCGCTGTGTTATAATATCATGCTCATACACGCTTAAACATGTGAATCTGGAACCTCATGTTCTCCAGGCTTACTGGGTACTCCAACCCCTCGTCCAGCCGGTACCACACGCTATCCTCAGAAATGACCTTTTCCCAGGCAGGAGCCGGCTCCTCCTCCTCCCCGCCTTTATCGTCCGCAGCCTTCTTTTTCGGCTTTGGCACAAGGGCGTAGTCCGTCAGCCAACTCATGGGATATTTCTTCTTCTCTTCTCCTTCTTTTGCACTGCCAACGGCGGTCTCAGAATAAGATCCAGGGCTATCTACTACGAGCAGCAAGCTACCCTTTGGTGCAGCTTCTGTGACCCTCAGCAGGAAGGAGGTAGTCCTTGGCAACGAGGCTGTGTAAAGCTCATTCAGGGTGAAGAGGAGTGTTAGGAGCGCAGCATCCGGGCCAATGGCCGCGCAAAGGTCTCGTGTGCTGAAGCTTAGTACGTCGGCGCGCGTGAAGGTGTGCTTAACAGCCCCGGGCGAGAGAAATGAAGCATTGGCGGCCCGTGCCGCTGCGCTGGCATACTTGGAAAGAGTTGGAGGGGTCTCGAGGCATTCATGTAGTTGCGAGAGCACCGAGGACCAGTCGGCTGTGTCGATAAGGTGAAGATCGAGGACTAGTGGTGAGGAGCCAGTGTCTGATATCGCCAGGGTTTTCAGGTCCTCCGAAACATCCTCGGACGGTGGTGGATTTGGTCTCCCCGCGGCGTCTGCCGGCCTTAGATGTCGCAAGAGAGCCGAGAAGGCCATTATCTCAGCTGCGCCACCTCCGAAACAAACCAACTTGGCTGGCCTCTGCTCGTCTTCACCGTCACCACCGAACAGCCGCTGGATGCAATCATCCTCGGCCCTCTCCTCGCAGATCCAAGCCATCAGCTGCGCATACCCCAGCGCCCGGCTGGGGCTCCAACGGATCGCATACGCCTCTAGGAATTCGTCTTTTCCAAAGGCCATGTCGAAGTCCCGCCGGAAGAGCGCATCCTTGATCTCCTGTAGCGTCGGCTTCAGAGCTTCGAAGTCGTTGCACGCCGGGAAGGTGGTGCGGAAGACATTGACCATGAGCTGCTCCAGCTCAACGGGGAGGGCGTGCTCCAGCTTCGGGGGCTCTGCCGGCCCAGAGGCCGCTGTTGATGGCTGCTGAGGCTTCCTCTTCTTCTTTTGGATGTAAGTAGGCCCGCTCCAGCCTGGGTAGCCGCGAGTAAGTGGTGGTGGCGCCTTTGATGCGCCACTGCTTGAGGGCTTTCCATGTTTTGGCTGTGACTTTTCCTTGCGGTCGTATTTCCCCATGGTTGGCTGGTCCTCGGGAAGGGTGTCCCCAGTAGGTCAGTTGCGTGTGGGCCTTTGCCTGCGATTGTTTGTGAGGCTGAGTTCACACATGAAAATATGGGATGTGTTGCCTCTGATGAGGTTGATTGCAGTGTTAGGTGAATTTTTCCCTAAAAGACTTATCTCGTTGAATCAGACCGTCCCGCTTAGTCAGCAAGTACCTAGGAACCTAGGTATGTCGACCAGCCTTTTAGTATCAACGTCTACCAGTGGACCTAGGTACTTAAGTAGCTAGACTACATCAGTGACGGTCATCCATTCCAAGTTTGGGTGTGAAAGTTCAATACTAATCCGGCACGGCCAAACACTGCTTCCCAGATACTGAAATCAATGAAGACCTTGGGACCAGACACAGAAGCAAGTTACAGTAAGCAGGGAGTGAGCTCATACTGTACATGACATTCATACCAGATTGTCAGTCATGGCCCTGGATTATAGCCTAAAGTGGCACCTGCTCGGGGGCGAGTCATAAATCTTGGACCGAGCAATATTGTCCATTGTCCTAGTATAAATCCGCCTTCTAAAGTTGACTCAAGATAACATTCGCATTCCATCAAGACTCAAAATCATCCTCACCAAATATCAAGAACCTAAATTGAACTAATTCTAGATAACTATCAACATAAAATGCCTTCTCAGGAAATCCTGACCAGTGAGGAGCATATTGGTGATTTTCGGTTGAGAAAAAAACGTTATTGGAGTAAGTGATGCAAAATCTTGACATCCAAGGGGTCCTCAGCTGTCTAACAAAATCCATTCTTTTTCAGATAATAAGACCATCATGAAGTGGGTTGAGGAAGTCTCTACACCATCCAGAACTTCATCTTCTATAAACCAAATCCAAGGGCCGGAGGGCGATCAGGCGCCGCAGAATACAGCAGATTCGGCCGAGTCCCAACGTCTAAATCCTACACAACGTAATCTGGAACCTCCTGACCCTCTGGACAGAAACCCTGAACAAGGCCATTGTATTAAGAGGCGTAAATCTAGGACTAACTTGAGGGAAGATTACCAGGTTGATAAACCCAGCTCTAGGGGCTGCGTCCCCTGTTAATCCTGTCCGTCCAGCAGCTCTTCTATGGTTTAAATATGGAAGGATTTGCGTAGCTCATTTAGGGACCGGACTTCGCTCACGTGTCTCTTTTGGTTTTAATAGTAGATTCCTCATATTCTTGAATTCGGTAAAATTAAATACAAAATATAATAAAGCTCCCACTTTCTTTCCGTGTCCATCTCCCCGTCCCATGTAATCATAGGCTCTTTGTAAAATTCAATATATATACCTACTTAACCCTAGTTACTCTATAAATCTATATATATCCTAAAGCTATAACATTCCCGGCCCTATTTTTAACAACTGCTTGATTTTAACCGCCGTATATTCACGTTTATATATACACGTGTTTTTGCCTACCTTATATATACTCCTTAATAATATTATTATACATTTCTACGTTATATTTAACTTTATGTAAAATTTTAGTTATTATAAAGCTATGTATAAAGCTGTATATAAAGTTAGATATATATAAAACCCTTATATTTATAAATGTATAATATTAACTTAATAAGCTAGGAAAAGTAGTTAATTTTAAATAAAGATACTCTTTAAATAAGATTTATTTTATATTGTCTTAGTAGTAAGTTTATATATACTTTAATTACTTTATATAATAGCCTTTAGCCCTTCTAAGTATAAGGTTAAAATACTTATAATTATAGTTTTATTTAACTAAGTTCATTTAACTATCTACTATCTTTATAATTAAAGCATTCTTTAGTTTATCTAGTAGGGCCTCTTTTTAAGCTTAGTTAACTTAATTCTATTTACCTTTTTAAAAGAATACTTTATAGAATTCTTAACTTTAAGTTTCAAGTCAGTGACCGTGGGTATAATGTAAAGTCTCTATACTCTAGGGTGACTAAGCTTTAATAAATACAGATTTAAGGGTTATGGTTGTTAATTCTAGCCTAAATTAAGCCTCTTAAACCTATGATTAAGTAATAAGCGTAGCGAATAAGTTATTTTAGAGTAAAGTAGAAGAAGTAATAACGAGTATAAAGCTTTTTCTAATTAATTAATTATTTAATAAATTACTAAATGGATTAATTATTTAATTACCTAATTACTTCATTAATTAATTACTTATTCTATTATATAATATTATATATTATACATTCTTTCTCTATTATTCATGTTTAATAATTTAATGATTTATTTATTTATTTATTTATTTATTTATTTATTTATTTATTTATTTATTTATT